>JAINRI010000239.1:0-28526 GCA_025413485.1 Ficus microcarpa | reverse complement strand
TTATGTATTGCCGGTAGGTAGCTTACCTACAGCATGAACGTAAGTAATGAGCTAAAAGCTCAGTAAGCATAACATCCTATCCGCATGCAACTAGATGCACGAAAACGTGAACCAATTATGATTTATTATAACATCAATTATGGTCTCTCTACTGATCTTATCTTACTACTATACCATGTGTGTATGTACTTAGGTACGTAACCATGGGTGATTGAAGGCGGTCCGTCCAAACCAACTCAAACCATGAAACACACAGTTTAACATGGAGTAGTGGAGGCAGCCCTTCCATATCAAGTCAAACCATGTAACATGCCGTTTGAACTTACCACGAAGGCAAGCTAGTACAAACAACATGTCCTACTGTACTTATCTCATACCTTACCATGTGACTTATTAATAGTGGACATGCTTCGTGATGCCACAAATCTAACATAAAACATAACATGCTATACATACTAACTTATCACTTAACGTGGATGACATACTGAATCTTAACATATCAACATACTGCACAACATGAGCTTACTGCATAACTTAACATACATACTGCATAGCTTAACATGAAATATACTGCATACTGAACATGAACTTACATGGCATACTTACTGCATAACATAACATATAACATACTGCATGACTTAACACATAAACATACTACATACTGAACATCATAAATCATGAAATCCCATTCATGATTTCTTAAACACATCATATGCAAACAAACATGTGTTCATGCTGTAGGCGGAATTGTACTTACCTTTCCGTCCTATGTTCTTGCTTAACTGTCCCTTCTAATGCTGTTCCACTCCTGGTTCAGCTGCAAGTTCTGCCTGCTTGACATAGGACATGATCTACTTAAACTCGTGAAAATGCTGGTAAACTAACCAACATGTTTACATGATCTTGGTTGTATGTCCCCTTATGTGCAAAGCGTCTAACTTGGTTACCAACGGTAACCTGGCGTGCTAAGCCAAACTAAACCTCTAAGGGTTACTTATCCTTAATCTGAACTATCGGGTTATTTCTGATAACCCTTTAGTTGAGCTTAAACTGTATCCCTTGGGGTTACTTTGGATAACCCTTAAGGATAAACTAAACCCATACTATTAGTTAACCAAAATCAACTAAAGTCAACTTTGGTCAACTGCGGTCAACTATGGTCAACCCTCTATGGTCAACCTTTTGGGTCTCGGGCTTGACCCGGTAACTCGGGTATAACTCCCGATTACCATTCGTGAACTAAACGTTGGCTATAAACTTGCTTGAAAACTCTAATTTCCTTTCTTGGAAAACACTTAAGGAAATAATCCCAAAATTTCACTTTTCGTGTAAAAATTCTTAACTCAATTCATAAAATCCAAACTCATGGATTTATGCTTCATAAAATCATTTTAGGTTGAAAACCGTCCTTGGAACGATTTTCCGAGTCAAAATACTCGTTTAAGGTTGAAAAATCATTTTTCCAACAACACTTGTAAAACTTGTGGTGCAGGAATTTCGGATTCCTGGAGCACCCTTCATAAAACAATTTTCGTTTTAAAATTGGTGCGTAATCTGAAAAAGTTTTCTTCACGGAAGTTCTAGCTCTCAAAAAATACTAAAACTTTTGTGGTTTACAAAACTCCTAATTCGGCCTAGATTCGTACCAGTTTTTAATTGAAACCGGATGACCCCTGAAACGAAACTGGGTCTGGAGACTTAAAAGATTAGCCACGGGTTTTGGCATTTTTGAAGGCCATTGGAGCCTTATTTTGGAAAACGACCCGCGAAGCCCCCTAGGAAAAGTTGTTCTGGACAACTTCGTGTTTTACGTTTTCCCAAATTCGGACTCTAAGGGCCTGTTATTTTTCGTTTACGAAAACTGGGTAGACTTAGTCCGAACCTACCAGTTTCGTGTTTACTTTGATTTCACGTCTCCTACTTCGGAAACTAACTCAACCGATCACTCGGGAGCCTAAATGAACAACATGCACGTTAACTAACGTCCCACATGTGTTGACATGTCATCCCAACGTGGCCATGCAAACCAAATCCGGAACTACTAAACCCTAGGTTTGCATGTGTTCTAAGGTTTGCATAAACATAAAATTGCATCATACAAACCATACCAAAGCTAAGTCTAACACCCTAGCATTCATGCCACACACGGCTGCACCTAGGGCAGGGACAATACTAACCAATTTATCATGCAAACTATGCATTCATGCAAGCATAAATCATAGCACAACAAACATAAAATCATGCATAGCTAAACTACTAACCATACACCCTAATCAAGCATCACACCCCTAGCTAGGCATTAACCAAAATTAATTGAGCTTAAGCCCTTACAATCTTGCTTGGAAATACATCATAAATTCCCAAATTAAAGCTTGAACTAAAAGCTTTAAGGTTAGGGCTTTACCTCTTAAAATTTCGGAAGTTGGTTCACCTAAGGGAAGCCGAACTCCTTGGCTTGCTTGGCTGTCCTTTGCAGCCGAAATATTCCCACCAAATGGGCTCCATTTTCAGCCATGCACACATACAAGCATACCATAAATAATCCATCAATTTTGCATGGAAATTTTACTTAAAATTCAAGGGTTTACCTTGACTTACCCTTGGCTTGGTTAGGGTTCATGGATCCGAAAATCCTGTCCCCCTTGGCTGCACACTTGCACACGGTTTTGGGTCCCCAAATTGCACCAAAAATTTTCACCATCCTTGGTGAATCCTTGCAGCCAAAACCGACACTCTTGGCTGCCCAAAACCCATGAAAATTTCTTCTTCTTCTTGGCCGAAACCCATGCACCACCAAGGCACAAAATCACCTTGGTTCCCATGGTTGATTTTCTTCTTCTTTCTCTCTCGGCTACACCTTGGGTTTGGTCCCGAAAATTTTTCCTCTCTTTCTTCCTCTCTTCCTCACGGCTGCTGCCCAGAAAATCTGGAAAATTTTCCAGATTTTCTTCCTCTTGTTCCATGCTCAAAACGAGCACTCCTAGGTGGATCACACATGAGTTTTTCCAATCTTTTGGCTTGCCTCACAATTTTCTAAAATTACACTTTTGCCCCAAAAATGGAAATTCTTGCAAAAATGCCCTCTAGGTGTCCGATTGTCCTATAAATCAACACACCCATCTTATTTTATGATGTCATCATCTTGGTGACTTCATACGCTCATATCGTCAAATTTCTAAAATTTACACTTTTGCCCCAAAAGTGAAAATTTTTGCATTTATGCCCTTAAACTTCATAATTGGCCATAATGCTTGCTTTTCAAGCAAATATCATTCTTTTCATGATTTTATGTGATTTTCTCATACTTGAATCACATATTTTCTAAATTTACGTTTTTGCCCCGAAAGACAAAATCCTTGCATTTTCACCCCCAAAAGTGGCCGGTCCTTATTCTTTTCTTGCAAGGCAAGTCATTGCCTTATTGTGACATCATCTAACGACGTCACTTTGCTTACTTCGCATATTTTTCAAAATTTACACTTTTGCCCTAAAAGTGAAAATTTTGACATTTATGCCCCTGACTTTGACCGGGTCCTTTTGGGTGACTTTTTGACTAAATCTGGCCCTCTGGCCCTTGACTAATGCTAGGGATGCTTGATTTCTAGGGTGTTTCTACTGTCTACTTGGGCTATCCCGCCCATACTGACATATTTTGCAGTATTTTCTCATACTGCATCATTTTTCACTGTCGAGCCAACCGTTGACCACTCTTGGTCAAACTTTGACTTTCTTGGTCAAAGTTGACTTTTTTGGTCAAACTTTGACTTTTTCGGAACTGCGTCCTAATTCGTCCTTTTCGACCTGAAAGGGCGTTTTCTATCCTTAAAAATCTATTCTGAGTCTTATTGAGCCATAAGACTTCGTAAAACGTGTGAAAAACTCTTAACTGAGTTTTTTCCGTAAACATCTCAACATATGCTCATAATTCCTCTTTTAGAAGGAAAATGGCAACATGAAATTCTAAGTATCACAGTAAGGCCCGTTGTATTATGGAACATCTGCAACATGTCCTCATATGGGTACCCTGGACTCAAGAACATCCTAAACCTGATCAAGGAGGGGGGAAAATAAAATTTAGTATCTATGAAAATATCGGTACTATAAATTTAAGGATGTTGTGTACATCTCCTTGATTTAACCTGGTTAACAAGAGCATGGCGGCGGGTCACTTGTTCGGCACGCTCAAGTTTGGGATATTGGAAAAGGCTTTTGAGTTTGTAGCAAAGCCGGCAGTGGTTGCAAGAGAAATGTAGGTAGCATTTCCAGTGGCATAGTAGAGCCAAGTAGCACCCCAAATGTACTCGTCATAGTAGCCAGTGGAATTGTAATAGGGTGAAATGTAAAGGTTGTCATGACTATAGGATCGCCGCTTGGATCCGTCTCTAGCGAAGGCATACACGGTTTCTACACCTCTAACGAGTTTCCGAGAATAGGCATTGTCGTCTTGGAAAACGATGGAGGCTGCAGCAAAGGCGGCTACCATATCCCCTGCCAAGTCTGGCCCTTCATAGCAAATTTGGGTGGGTCGCAGGTAGTCCATGTTTTCGGGTTTTTGCCAGCAGTTTTCGTCATTTGGAGTTGTGGAGCCATTTTGTCCTCCACCAACGTGGAACCAAAAAAAAAAAAAAAAAAGAAACAAAATATTAGACATTTAAGAAACCTGTTTAACTTGACTAGATTTTTAACTATATATACAGTACTTATATGTGTGTGTATATAACTGACAACAAATTTTATCAATTTTCGAAGCAGAGGAATTGAAGGTGAGGAGCAAGTAATCGGAGCCCCATCTGATGAGTTCTCTGGCGTGGTTATACTCTCCGATACTCTGAAACTTGTGACCGTATTCGATGACACTCCAGCTCAACATGGTGATTGAATAAGCCATCGGAAAATGGAATTTCGTGTTGTCTTCTCCCACCAACCCTGCTGATCCATTGAGTTGATCTGTGATATCTTTTCCGTCATTTAGACCGGAGTTCCCTCTCCATGGAATCCCATTACTCTTTGGAAGTCTCCCAGCTGCGTCAAATTAGCTACTATCATAAATTTTTTAATTAATCGATCTAGATTATTGTAATCATCAATAAATAAATCACGCACATACATTCTAGTCTTATCAAGAAATACATGTTATAATCTAACATGTATGACGATTGGACATAGAACACTACGAGTAATATTATGCATGCGACTCACTTTTTGTTTCAGTATGATATTGTTCAATAATATTAGTATCCTTAGCATTGCGCTTATAAATTGATTGATTTAACAATAATTATCTTCTATGTTATAGGAAGCCAAATAGAGGAAATATGAATGCCAGACAGTCACAAACAAAGAACAAATGCAAGAAGACAGGTGATATTTGGTTTATGCTCTAGGTATATATGCTATATATATGTGTAGAAGTTTCTAAAATAAACAATATTATATTTGAGATAGACTTGTTCTAGCTTCAACACCAGAAAAGATAGAAAACCAGTCCAAATTATGAAGGCATGTTTAACGTTGACAACGATATATACATATATATATGTATATAGTATTTCATTATATTTCGACGGGTGCAAACATTAGCTTCCGTATTTTAAAAATGAAACAAAAAGCATGATAATTATATTTATATGGCATGCAAGTTCTAGAGACCTGGTAAAAGGTGCCTTTTAGATTACTTGCAGTGTAGTATTACTGTTGAATAGTAGCGTGCATGCTATTGATTTAATATATATATATATATATATATATATAGAAGGATCAAAACTAAACATCAACTTGAAAATAACTAATTATTATTCAGTTTTTGGGACCCACCCCACACCACACGGTGTTGAAAAACTAAGCCAATATAGTAGATATGATTACACTACATATAATTATAACTTTGTTTTACAACTGCATCCCAACTATACACTGAGTGTGACTCAATTAGTCATGAGCTGGTCTGCATATATTATATTTGCATAAAAATCATTTTCAGCATTTGGACCTACGAAATAGGCATGTTATATTGTCAAATGAGTGATGGGAACAAACAAATATTTGCTAGCTAGTCTTGCCTTGGGAAAATATATATTTTCAGAATACCAAAATTAATTTTGTGCAACTCTTTTTTTTTTTTTTTTAATGTGATATTATTAAACATCATTGATACCCTAAGCATTGCTCTTATGGTCATGCCTTCTAAAGGATAGATTAAACTAATCATAATTATCTTCTAGAATCTAGCTAGCCAAATAGAGGAAATATGTTCTCAGTTAGATAGTCACAAACTAAGAACAAGTGCGTGTGGACAGGTGATATTAGGTTTATGCTGCATACGTACACACACACATATAGAGAGAGAGAAAGAAGTTTATGCAATAAATAATATTTGAGAGACGCTTATAGCTTCAACTAGAAAAGATAGAAAAGTAGTAAGCCAGAACTTGTATACGCTGACAGCAATAATATGTGTGTATATACATGTATAATTAATTATAATTCACCAAAACTTAGTTAAGTAAATCTCTCTAAATCCCAATAGGTGCAAACATTCGCCTCAATATATGAAAATGAAACAAGAAAAAGAGCATGATAGAAAAATGATAATATATGTTTTATTATATTTGATACGGCATGCATGCGATTAGCTTCAAGAGAAAAGGTGCCTTTTTAGACTTGCAAGTGTTAGTATTTTACTATTAAAAATTTTGCCTGCGTGCTATTGGTTTTATACAGAGGAACAAAACTCGAACATTAATTAGCCAATTAGTCATTATTCCAAAAAAAATGACTGATTGATTACTATTCAATTTTTGCGACCCACCCGCAGCACACGGTTGTGAAAGCCAATGTACATTTACTTGCACTTAAATATAATTTTAACTTCATTAGTCATGAGCTGGTCTCTATATTTGTATGAAAATTAATTACTTCAGCATTTGAAATCAGTGATATATATATATATATATATATATAGGAACGAACAAATATAATTATCGACTTCTTTCGAAAAATATATATATAATTGTTGACTTGACAAATAATTAGAACAAACCAACCAATAAATAATAATGATCGATCATTATCAGTGACATTTGAACATTAATTTTATCAGGAGAAAAAAAGAAAAAAGATGGTCCTTCAACATATATATTTATATAGCATTAGTGATTGACCACATAATAATCAATATCATAACCTAAATTATTAAATCTCATAGTCAATCATTAATTGATAATGAATCAATCACTGATTGATCAAATCTGAAAAATAACAAATGCTCATTTCCTAGATTAAAAAAATTGGCTCATCTATTAGATTAGGTGATTAAAAAATGCCACCTAATTTTATTTTCCCTTTTTCAACTGCAAAAGTGCTAAAAAAACTGTATATAGTGGCGTACTAAATTTGCTAGTATTTTGTAAATTCAAGGACTAAATCAATAGGAAAAAAATTTTAAGAATGGAAAATGCCAAACCACAAGAATTCAGGGACACAAATGCTAAAAATCCAAAAGGAAAACAAAAGTTTTAGAAGAAAAGAATCCTCTATTGGTCAATTAATAGATACTTAATTTTCAAAAAAAAAAAAAAAAAGGAAACATATAAAGATAAAATAGAAGAGAGAGAGAGAAGTAAAGCCCTAATAATAAAAGGAAACTTACATTTTTCAGCATTGAAGAAGAGGAGGGCCTCGTGGAGAGCCAAAGAGTAAGAGTCAGGAGGAGTAGAATGGTGGGTTTGGCTTTGGGAAGCGTGTTGATGATGATGATTGGAAGAGCTATGACGCAGAAAGCCAAGAGAATCCCAAAAACGCTCCACTTTACGGCTTTGTAGCTGCACACAATGCACCCAAAGTCCACATACTTGCTCTTCTTCCTCTTGTTGTTGTAATTTGGCTCCAACAGCCAGCTCTTTTGTGTCTCCGTCAGCTGCTCATACTGCTGCTGCTGTTCGTGATACACCGCCGACATGTCCCACTCGCTGTCGCGGCTTGTTGTTCCATCGACCACGTCTATTTCCTCTCCTCCTGCCTCGAACGATGCCGATCCCCACTGATTCCCTGGATGCATGATTATTTATAACTGTATTTCTAATACTTATTTAGATAGATATGTGATTGTTTTGCTCTTAATTCTTATTAATCAAAAATAAGAGCTAGGGACAACTTTTAGGGTATGGCGGGCAATATAATCTGACAAACTAACTATTTTTCTCTCTTTCTCAAGAGAACATATTGTGAAATATATATATATATATAAAAGGAGGGGAAGAAGAAGATCAGAGGAAGAAGAGCCGGCCGTTTAATTTTCCACTTTGCGTGTTTTGTTTCCTTAAATTCATTTGTTGTGCGATATTTATAGGACTTGCTCGTCTACCAATGTGGTTTAGGTAAGGTATAATTGGGTAGTATTTTAATTAAGAAATTAAAAAGACGACCAAAGGAGACATAATGAATTAAAATAGAAGCGAGTTGAATTTTGACTTGATTTTCCTTTTTCTTTTTCATTTCATTAAATCTAAATGAGTTATAAACTTATAGAATATGTATACATATAAGGAAAGTTCTATGTACCACATTCCTAAGAATTATTTTAAGAAGAAAAAAAATAAACTAATCCATGATTAATGTTCTTTGATCTGACTTTGAAGGCGGGCAAATTAATAAATTAAACTCCAAATCAATTCATATGGCTTTTGGATATTAATTTCGGTATTACCATTCCCTTTGATGCTCTCTTTGAAAGGGGATTCTTAAACGCTTGGGGGGTTGTCTATTTGTTTATTATTTTACTTCTGTTTCAAGTTATCTTCGGCATAACGCAAAAATAAACCAAATCAAATATGCCTCCTTAGACCAAATTAGTTGTAATTTGCATTATATATAAACTATATATATATATATAATTAATTAGTAACAGATAGATTTCCTAAATGATTATATACATCTTCGGTGCAATGGAATAACACAAAAATTAAGTACCAATACAATATTTTAATTATTATTTTTTTTTGGGGTGGGGAGGAAACAACTAAATGCATAGATATATATATATATATATGTGTGTACATATATGTATAAACAAGTTTATACAATACGTACCTTACACACTTCCAGTTTCATTTCTGTAGTCGTGTAAAGGATAACAACAAGATATAAATGTCTTCGTAGCATATATTTACTTTGATGAATTTATTTTCACGATTCTTTATGGTACTCCGATAACCAGATATGTATCTTTCAGTATCTTAAAACAATGTTTCCTTTGAGTAATTTTTTTCTTGTGTGCTTAATGTGAAGGAAGTTTTCATTAATATTAATTGAATAGATGATGTATTTGAGAACGTATTATATATTTGTACATACATATATATGTAGCACTCATTTGTAATTTTCGACTAGTAATTAAATAGGAATGTAGATGAAAGTTCTAATAAAAAAGGTATCAAGTCACAAGTTACATACCTTACGAAGTTTCGCAGGAATTATCACGTGCCTATCACACGATGGCTATAAAGTTATTCATAAAAATAGTTAAATTAAGTGAAAAACATTTGTGAGAATGTTAAAAACTCTTTAAAAAAAGTTATAACATCGTGCACTAAATACAAGTATTTCTAAAGATTTTCGGAAATTATTATCGATCTCTGTTAAATTTAATTAAGAATCTTTCATTAGCTTTAGGGTCAAGAACTAAAAGTTCAGAGTGGAAAAAAAAAAAAAAAAAGAAGAAGCTAAAGTTGAATGATTAATATGCTAAGATTAGAAGTTCAAGTACCAAAATGTCGTAATGCATATAGTTAAACCTTAGGGGGAAAAAAGAGGAAAGAAATGTCTATATTTTGTCTCTTTCCCTATATTTTAAATGAAATGTAGAGAGAGAAATTTTGTGAATGGTTTTGATTATCTTATGGCATGTTTATTTAGGCGTAATCGGAGTGAGTATGAATTGAAGTGGGTAGGATTCGGAGTGGATTGGATTCGAAGTTAGAATATGCTATTTACTTGAGTTCCAGGAATCGAAGTTGGAATCACTGTCAATCCTATTCATGTGTTTACTTAGAACAGGATCGGAATTAGTTACTGGAAATTTAATTGTATGCCCCTTTATTTATTGTGTTTTCAAAAATTAAAAATAAGATTAATTTTTTTTATATTTATTGTCATATTATTAATCCAAAATAAAATAATCATTATGATACTAAGGCAATAAAATTAAATTGTGTAATTTTTTGTTTAAAAAAATTAAAAAGAGTTAAAAAAAATGAATTAAAATAAGTAAAGTATAAAAATATAAAAATAGAAACATAATAATATATTATAGTAAAAAAAAAAGTTCTTTATTTACTCTAATAATGTTAATAGTAATTAGAATATTTATATAATATTAAGTTAATAAAAATAGTTTATATTTAGTTAATAAAAATAATTAATATAGGTTGTTATTATTTATTAATACAATTTTTTGCAAATAAACTAAGAATAAAATGATATTTTAATGTTAATAGTAGAAATGAGAGTCATAATCCAGAGGGGGCATGGGATTGCCAATCACATTCCTCAATCCCAAATTAGTGTGGGATCACCATTCTCACTTCCATTCTAGAAAAGAAAAAATAGCAAATAAATAAGGGATTGACTCCCATTCTCCACTCCCATTTCCTACTCCTGATAAGTAAACATGTCATTAATTGATAAAGCTAATTATATGTATACACATTAAGCTTACACAAAAGGAAAGAATGATAAAGACTATACAACTCTCTTATAATTCATTAACTTGTGTAACACTATATTTTGTGATTTACTTATCATGCATGCCCCGCGGAGAAAGCCAACCTTGACTCGAAGTTGTTGAAGATGTTATCGCAAAAGATGATGGGTTAAGGCATCGGCAAGTTGATCGGTGGAGAAAACAGAAGACGCACAAAGACCATTGATTTGCACTTGATCAAGAACAAAGTGAAAATCAATTGCTATATGCTTCGTGTATAAGTATAATATTGGATTGACACAAAGACAAGTGGTATCAATTTTATTACAATATATATCCGGTAGTACAGGAATGTTCATTCCAAGTTTATGAAACAAAGATTGGATCCAAGTTACTTCGGTGGCAATGAAGGTCATTGCTCAATACTCCACTTCAGTATTGGAATGTTCAACAGCCGATTGCTACATTTAAATTCCATGAAATTGTTGAAAAAAGGGTTATGTCAATCGAGTTTTGGATATCAATTTTGAGGCTTAAGTTTTTAGTGGGACAGCAACATATTTGTAGATGGGTTCTCCTCATGAGGAGTATGAAACAGTATATTTATATGCTTAAAATAATGAATGGGTAAACGAGAAATTGACTCTCAATATGTACCCATGAAGTTGGAGAATGTTATCAAAAAAAAAAAAAAAACAGAAGGTTATAGAAGTTTGCTACAGCAAACTATCAAGCATCAAAACGTTCAGAGTTTACTTTAGAATTAAATGCATCAATTCTAAAATATTAATTAAAAAGTTAACTCCAAAATTAATTCAGATTTATGGCCATGTTTCTACAAAATCCCTATAAACAGTGTTTTCCTCTACTCTTTTAGAGACACTGAAAATCATAGCTCTTTTCAGATTTTATATATTCTATAGTCCGACTAGGATTCAATATAATAGAGTTCAATCAGATATTGTTCAGTTCGCCAAAAGTAGGTTCGTGATACTCAATCACTACTTATCATCGTTGTATCCTAAGATACAAACATCCGTTTAAACTCCAGCACTAGTGGTAAGAGGACAAATCCATTTTAAGGACATCGTGTGATACATATCTCAACTTCTCGTTCACGTTTTTGTTTCCAATTATTTGTGTTGATAACAATATCTGTTTTGTTACATGTTAATTTCATATTATTTTGTAGTTATAATTTTGTTTATTTCAATTGTTGTTTATCTTATTATCACATTTTGCTAAAAGAAATGACATTATGATCATGAAAAGTAATATGCGCATTTTTTGACTTAAGATCATCGGCATGAAAATACAACGTTTAACGCCTAATGCTAATGGAATGGCTATTAATATACTAATCGAATCACATGAAAAATGGCCGCCCAACAAATGGCCACCATAAAATACAAGTTTTTAGAAACGGAAGAATACTATCATTTTCGCTATAATAAGCATATATGTGAATCGAATCTTAATTCAGTCCATTGGCGGGAGGGCAACAATAACTCCTAATTAAAAAGAAAAAGAAAAAAAAATTTGGTTGTGATTATTGGACAACTTGCAAATAAAAAAGCTGTAATCTAAGGTATACAAATGGGGGGAAAAAATTAGAAATTAAGATGAACAAGCATTGATTTTATCGTCTTATATTATCGTGCTTCTATAAGAAATTGAAATTGTCCGGCCTAATTAATTAATTAAAATTGAAGAAGGTGCTGAGTTACTTCCACATATGTTTGAATAAAAAAAATCCAATTCAACTTTTTCAAAATTCACACCACACTCTTTCTTTTTTATATATAATATCCCACACATCTATACTGCTTAGATTCCCAAGTCGACAAGCATTGTGAATTTTGAACTACTAACGATCGAGATCTAGACCCGGCCGGAACCCATTTGACGTTTCTTGGCCTATAGTGTGGTTTTTTTTTTTTCTTTTTTCTTTTTCTTTTTTTTTGGGGTAGAAAGGAAAGGTTGTTTTTCTGGTTGGTTCTTGTTTTTTCCTAGTCTTTGAAAAAAAAAAAAAGTTTAGTATATAATGATAAACCTATAAGAGAATATATATATATATATATATATTATACAATTTTTTGACAAAGACTAGATGCTCCTCTAGATTTCAGTATTGCATCAATTTCTTAATCCACCAAATCCTTATTGAACAACAATTGATGAATATTGGAATTTCTACACGAACATCTTGGAGAACAAATTACCAACTTTTCAATATCCCAAATAGCCAATTAATCAGCGAGGTCAACCAAAAATTGCACCTCTTAAAGTCACTTTTTGTAGACTTTTATCACTTGTCTTGTCCTGCAATAAAATAAATTATCAAATTACATATATTAACACACAACAATGGTAAGACTGATAGTAACCCAACTCGCCTCTATATGGCAGCCAACCAATAATCAGTTCAAGGGAATTAAAATTAAAAAAAAAAAAGGATTAATTAGTATATATGTTGCAACAACATAGTAACCCTACTGCGTATGAAGTTTGAAAAATAATCAGTAGTTTCCAAATAATAAATTTTACAATTGTAATCGCATATAATATCGAATAATAATCTTATATCTGATTCCAAAATAAATGTATAATTTGAATCTCTCATCTCAAGTGTAACAATAAATGAATAAATTTTATGAGAATATAAGGATCGATGAGGCATATATGTGCATGGAATAAGTTGTTGACGGAAAATTTTGTATCTTAAGGTCTACTGTCCATCACGAGCTAGCTAAGCAAAGGATGAAGATTAGAAGACTGCCAAGACAAGCCACACCATGTTGGAGACAACAATGTGCTTGCACCAAATGAGATCGATAAGTAGGGTGCTTTTCTACAGCCCTAACACGGTTTTGGTAACACATTAGAAGCTGCCTAAAGCTTTCTCTCTAAAAGCTTCTCAAGCTTTATTGTATTGGATTCATTAACCCGAGCACTGTAGAGTACTCATATTGGAGCGAACCTCTATAAATTTTTATGTCTTTATTTATTGTTTTTTTTTTTATGATTATTCGTTTATTCGCTAACTCGTTGGAATAATCTTAGGATTAAAACAGTATCAAACAATGCGAATAACGACTATAGATTCTTAAACAAATCAACTGTAGATTTTGCCTTTACACAAGTCAAGATCAGAGTCATAATAACACAAATACAACCTTAGTTGAACACCAACATCGGCTATCAATGCTAAAATACCTAATAATAAGACCGGCAGTTGAATGACTTTATTTTCATAAGACACGTCATTTCGGTTGAACACCATCAATGCCAAATGTCAAATACAATTCCAACAATAGTTTTGTTCAGACAAACAGTACTACAAAAAAAAAAAAAAAGGAAAGAAAAAAAACTTTTAGTCATAATATTTTTTATAAAACTTTTAATCACAACATTTTATGTGACTAAATGCCACTTTTAGTCACAAGGTTATGACTATTATTTATGTATTTAGTCATAAATTTTTATTATTAATAAAACTTTCACTCACAAGATTTTTAGTCACTGTGTGATTGAAACTTTTTGCATGACTAAAAATCTCATGACTAAAAGTTTTATTCATAGGAAAATTTTATGACTAATTGCATATTAGTCACAAGGTTGTGATCAAAAGTGACATTTAGTCACATAAAAAAATTGTTACTAAAGTGTTATAAGAAAATGTTGTGACTAAAAATTTATTTTTTCAGTAGTATAATTAATTAAACTCTATCCGCAATGAGAGTAATTCTGGCGGATGATGGCCTCCAATTCATGTTCTTGGCAGCAAGTCCTAAATATCCATACGCACACACAAAGTTCACTATTTTAGTGCGTGTGCGTGGTGGCATGTGGTGCAAGGACAAGAAAATCTCCAAAAATCCCAATCACAAGCATTAAAGGTGCTCAAATAGGCGGCTTGGGGAGTTAAAAAAATAATTTTATAAATAATTTTGACTTTTTTTATAAATATGTTTTTGCCATTTTTTAGTAACCCTTTCTTTTACCATTTTTTTTGGCCATTACTCATTCAAACAATAGTTTTTATCAGTCGTGTAAAAAATGATGGTTTTACATTTTAAAAAGGTTGATATTGAGAATTGCTCTAAAAGAGTATATATATGAAATATTGTTCTATCTATAATGGTTTTAAGATTTTTAATCTCTTATAAAATGAGTCAAGGTCAACATAACATATCTTTTCAAAATGGATTATATTACCCCCAACCAACTAAAAAAGTATTCTAGTAAAATACAACCGCTAATCTTCTAAGAGTACATCAGACAAAAATGCCCTGCTTACCGGCTACCAAAGTTTACGGACTTTAGAGAGATGCCATAGATTCATTCCCTGGATTGATTTTCACCAAAAAAAAATGTTGCAAAAAATGCCATAACATGACATCATATTCAATTTATTTGTTTATTTTAAAATATCAATTATATCCTTAAATTTTTGGTTAGTATCCATGATGATACCGGTTGATATCCACCATGACACTGACAAGCCGATGATCACCAGTTGGTTACCATCCAGTATCCAACATGATATCGACTAGTATCCACGATGACACCAGATTGTCATTGGTCATCAGTTGGTTACCATATGGTAGTCACTGTGATACCAGCCGGTATCCACGATGATATTGGTCAACTGATGGTCACTGATTAGTTAGTATTATCCAATATTCACTTTGATACCGACTAATATCCATTATAATACCGGCCATCGATTGGTTACCAATTAGTTACCTATTGATTACTGATCGGTAACTGTAATCATATATTGGACGAAACTAGAAAATACATAATTTTATTGTGATTTTTAGGGGTCAACTTAAGAACCATTCATCCAATTCATCTAATTAATCCAATTTTATCCAAAAATATTTGCATATCCAAATGATATTGGATATGGATTGGATTTGGATGATTTTTTTGTTCATCCAATTAGATAGATTTGGATATTGGATGTTAATTTTAAAAATCAAATAAAACCAATGCAGTCCAATATACTTGTAACATGTATAAAATTATGTATATATAAATATTATATACAATAATATTTCTTAATTTTTTAACCTTTTCCCTTTGGTCTTTTTATTTGGTCTTTTTTTTAGAAATAAACATTAATTTCTTGTCCCTCCAACACATCATTGAATCCCTACATCTCATATGTCTTAGGAGTGTGGATTTGAGAGATTTGTTTTTCTCTACTGTTATGTTGTTGGTGATTTTGATTTATGTTATAGACAATGAATAGATGGTGGATGACTAAATTTGTGTCATGAAAATGTGACTTGTCATTTTGAGTAAGTTTCATAAAATTTAGGAGTTTTATTATGAAAACTTGAATACAATTCAATCATCAAATCCAACTCAATCTAATAGATTTTAGATTGAATTAGATTAGATGATAAAATACTTTGAACTGGATTAATTAGATTTGAAAAGATAATGAATGTAAAGAAAAAAAAAGTTGGTTTTGATCCAATGTCCACCCATAATGATTATTAATGATATTAAAATTATTGAAAAAACAAGAAAATATTGAAAACAAAATATCAAAAAATTAAAAATACATAGAAAACACAAACCAAAAAATCCAAAACAATTAAAAAAAATCAAAAAAATATAATGCCACGGCTAAATCCTATTGTGAAGTGCCACTGGATTTCCGAGACGGCGGTGATGCTACAACAAACATCTTGCCCATGCATGGGCTGCGTTAGTCAGATTGACAAGCAGGGTGGTTTTCCGGCATTGCGATGGTGGTTTCACACGGCACCACCGGATTTCCATGGGCGATAGGGAGAGGAGTAGATCTGGTAGGAAGCAAGATCATTGACGAGAAGATCTCCTGTGATGGTGGTCCGATCGTGGCCACATGGATGTTGTAGTTGTAGATCCGACGATAAGCATGATTGTCACGATGTGTGTTGCATGTGTGGGGTGGGAGAGAGAGCTGGCGAAGAGAAAGAAAGAGAAAGAGAGAAAAAAGAAAAAAGAAAAAAGAAAAAAAAAAGATAATCTTGAAGTAATTTAAGAAAATGTAATCATGTATGTTATTGTAGTATATTTTACAACAAATTTTAAGATGTAACAAATATCAATCCATACACAAATTTTATAGCATGTAACAGTTTTGAAAAGAAACAACCTGTCGTTTTTCGAACCAAAGACAATTCCGCCCAAGTCAAACTCAGTTCATTATACAGACAAACTAAACAGGATATTTAAGCAAAAAAAAAAAAGATTTATCGCAGGAACGACTCGTCGTGTGGGTTGAAAATCATCGTCAACTGTCAAATGCCAAACACCAATTATACAAAAATCAACCCAACTTTAGCATTGTGTTTTGGGTTGGTGATTTTTCATTCTATTCAGACAGACAAAACTCCTGAGCAAGAGGGTTGAGCAATGAGAGTACTTCCGGCGGAGGAGGGCCTCCAGAGGGCCAGCCTCAGCGACGGTGGTTACAGAGACGTCGAATCTCTGTTCCACTCGAAACCAATCGCCGACATCCGAACTGCCGAATCCAGCACCCGCTCCCTCATCCAGCAGAAGCAGGACGATCTCCGCCACCTCGTCGGCACTCGCTACCGCGACCTCATCGACTCCACCGACTCCATTCTCCTCATGAAGCAATCCTCTCTCTCCATCTCCTCCAACCTCTCCTCCATCCACCTCTCCCTCTCCTCTCTTTCTCTCTCTAAACCCCTATCCTCTGACTCTCTCTCCTCATTCCGATATTCTCTCTCTTCAATCTGATGCCAGATCTCGCATCTACTCTTTGGCTTGCCGTGTCAAGTACCTCGTCAACGCTCCCGAGCACATCTGGGGTTGCCTCGATGAGTCCATTTTCCTCGAAGCCGCTTCAAGGTTCGCCCGCTCCAAGCACATCCATCTCCATCTCAATGCCGACCTTCATGACTCCGATAGCCGCCGATTCGGTGCTTTTCTCGAGCACCAATGGCAGATCGTCGACGGCTTCAAGTCTCAGATCTCACAGCGCGCCAGGGACCGCCTTTTCCGATCGCAATCTTTCCATCGCATCCTACGCCGACTCCATGGCCGCCATCTCCGTCATCGATGAGCTTTCTCCGGAGCGGAATCTGTTTCTCTTTCTCGACAGCAGGAAGGCCTGGATTTCGCAGTCCCTAGCTCGGGACCGCGATGATGAGGAGGTGGTTAGGGTTTTTCTTAAGGTCTTGAGGACGATTCAGGTGACGGTAGGGCAAGTTGGAGAGCTTTTCTTGAGGGTTTTGAATGAATTGCCATTGTTCTACAAGGTAGTGCTTGGCTCGCCTCCTGCGTCTCAGCTGTTCGGTGGAATTCCGAATCCGGAAGACGAGTTCATGCTTTGGAACTCCTTCAGGGATCAGCTGGAGTCGACGGAGACTACATCGCCACGGCATGTTCTTCTTAGGTGAGGGAATGTGGACGAGAGATGGTTGAGATGATCAATTGGAGGTTTCTGATTGATGCCGTGGGATGTTAGATTTTTTCTGTTTCGATTAGATTTTTTTCCGTTTCCGGATTTTCCAAAAATCTCGATTACAACCGAAACATACCCATTATGTGGTCCATATTCATTCCATCCATTTTGGAACGTTCGTAACCATTCCGAGATTCTCACCTTTGAGAATGATTCTTTGATGGAAAGAGTCTATAAAAAGGGATGTAGCAATTCGGTTTTGGTACCCTAAGCTTGCTTTCTCATTTAGAATCGAAATACACCATCAGTCGCGAGAAAGTGAGGGTTTAGAAGAACCATAACCCCAAAAGAAACACTTACGCATAATCTTGAGTATCGAAAATGGCAATAGCGGGAGGTACGTATTTAGATCCAATTTTTATTCCGCATTGATCTAATTGCTATTTATGATTATTAAGAGCATGTTTAGATCATTAAGAAAATTTTAACTGTTGGTATCAGAGCCAGTTTCAACCTCTGTCTTGCCATTTTATTCTTTTCCAGTTTTAGAGTTAAATGCCGTTAGTGTTTTGGACTTCATGATTTTGAATTTTGGATGTTTTTGATGTGAAGTGTTGTTAGGAATCATTAAGATATTAGATTTCTATCATTTCTGTGATTTGAAACATAAATTTTGGACGTCGGAATGATGAGAAACCATCGGGTTGTAACCGCGTCGAAACGACCCGACTGGAGGTTGAAGACGACAAAAATGACATGTCAGATTTTACGTCTTCCAAACACTTATGTCTCTTGGTCCTTCAAGATCACAGTAAGTTTTCTGCACACACCTTGATGAAATCCGAGTTGAAGTTGTTATGTACGTGTCTGATGAAATTTGATCAAGGTTATAAAGCACCACTAGAGCAATTGAAGCCATAGTTTTTCTTAACATTTGAATCTTTTACGGGAGATAAACCCAAAAACCTAATTGAGGACACAAATGTGCTTAATGACCCCTTCATACCACAGAGAAGGGAAAATCATTATGTTATTTAGTTTCCAATAGATTACCAAAAGAAAAGAAAAATTGTTTTTCAATTACAAACTGTACAGGACATTAGATTAACCTTGTATCCTGTCAAGTTTCAGACTGAGAAGGAAAGCACTCGTGTAACTTGAAGTTGGAGAAACTGGCATCATAAGGAGAATAAATCACTTGCTGCCAATGACCTCGCTAAACGTTGAACTGCAGCTGCTTTTCAATATAATGCTATTAGATAGCCTTTATACCTAATCTCATGTAAGCTAGACAGAGATGGACGCGTGTCTAGTCCAAATCTTTCCATAAACCACAACGTCAATTAGTCTACTAGATTATACCCTTGCAATTCCGTAAGGAGCATGCTTCCATACTTATGTCCAGAAAATTTTAGTGATACAACCTAAAATAATTGTACATTAACAAACATACCTTTGTCACCGTGTCTGTCCTAATCGTATTGGATTGTTGTATTAACTTTTGGGATCGATCTCCTGCTTTTACCCTGTTTGCTTCAAGCTTACTCAAAATTTGGCAGCCAAGTTTTATTATTGTTGGTGAAGTTAACTTTACAAATTGGCTTGTAGGTGGGACTTTTGTTTCTACAAGGGCAGTGTGGTTGAGCACCTTGATGGTCATACTGATATTATTCACAAGCAGTTAATACGGCGATTGGTTGCCATGGTCAGTCTCTCCCGCTATCCACTAATTGTAATGTAATTTATGGGGTATTTGGTTTATGGTTTATAGCCATCATCAATTAATTGCTTTCTCATTTTTACAGGGGAATGGAACGAAGATATCTATTATTGCGGCGATATTGGAGACGAGAAGATGATGGCACATGTGGTAATATCATTTCTGAGGAATATTTTTCCTAGGATGTTTTGGACAGGCCTAATTGAATTAGAAATTAACTTTTGGTATATTCTTTTCACAGTTATTCTCTATCACTCGGTCTCTCACAAGAAGTGTCCTCCTCAAAAAGGCTACGTCCGTGCCTGCGTTAAAAAGTAATGTATGCTTAGAAGTTGAAATATACCGGACATTGTTGTGTCTCACACGCTATATATTTTCTCTTTAAAAGTGACAAGTTACAAAATTATGCGTCCGTGCCTGCCTTAAAAGTAATGTATGCTTAGAAGTTGAAATATACCAGACATTGTTGTGTCTCACACGCTATATATTTTCTCTTTAAAAGTGACAAGTTACAAAATTATGCTGGTTTTAATGACTGGCGACTAATAAGATATTCCTGTACAGTCTTTGATTTTGATGTTTGTATTCTCATTGTGCCAAATGTATTATTGCACGCTTCGCAGGTGGAGGATATGTTATTTCACCAGTGAACCAGGGGAAACAATCAGTTGTGAAGCACATGCTTGCTATTGATTGGAAATTCTGGAAATCTTATGTAAGGACTTCTTGTGCTAGAGCAATAACCATTCGAATGCTTGGAAGAGTTGCTGGTAAACTTCAAGTGCTGGGAGAACTTTGTATGCATATCTGCAATAATCACTTGTCTCACGACATTTATTAATAAAATTAACGTTTTTTTTTCCTTTTTCCTTTTTTGTCTTTCCAATTCTTATTGTGGTAATTGCAGCATTGCGGGAGTTATTTAGAGTAAGACAAGGTTATCCTTCATCTGAATATTCATCTGGAGAGTTGACAAGAAATATTGGGGTGAATCGAAAAGAGGACAGAAAGTATGATGCCCGACCGATGACTGGGGATGGAAGCAGTATGGGAAATTTAGCTGAAGAAGGAGATAAAACACGTTCAGAACATGCAAGCCTCGGCAGCTTTAATGATGCAGCTGATGAATTTTTTGATGTTCCGAAACCCTCTGATTTTGGTCAATCAGAAGCTGATTGGGTTCCTGATTTTGTTCCAGAGACACATTCAGAGGTATATGCGGTTTGAAGCCCTTCTCGAATAACCATACAAGGTGTCAAGGAAAAAGACACACTATCCTTCATTGAAATATGGTGTGTAACAAAAATATATTGACAAGTCTGGCCTTTAAAAAAAAAAAAGGAAAGAAATGCAGCAGGGAAACTGCAAGAGAAGGAAACAAGAAACACAATTTGATCAAGTTGACTATTCCGAATCTAAACTTCAAAATTGACAGTGCGCATAAAAGTAGACTTGCATGTAATTGTAACAGAATGATTTATCAGACAAAGTCATTGGAGAAGTGGACGAGGCTAAAATGCTTTCTGAGTTCCAGAGTCATTGTGAATTTAAATATTGAAGTGACTAAAATTTGATTGTCCCTTAAAATCTGGTGGTGCTTGGCTTGCCTCCTGCGTCTCAGCTGTTTGGTGGAATTTCGAATCCGGAAGGCGAGGTCATGCTTTGGAACTCCTTCATGGATCAGCTGGAGTCAGCCAAGGCGATACCCGACAGAGACTACATTGCCAAGGCATGTTCTTCTTAGGTGAAGGGATGTGAACGAGAGATGGTGGAGAT
Organism: Ficus microcarpa; assembly: GCA_025413485.1. NCBI lineage: Eukaryota > Viridiplantae > Streptophyta > Magnoliopsida > Rosales > Moraceae > Ficus > Ficus microcarpa. The sequence goes on along the minus strand of JAINRI010000239.1, from coordinate 6,896 downwards.
GATCAGTGGGAGGTTTCTGATTGATGCCGTGGGAAGCGGCCGAGAGCTCGCTGTTGCAGAGAAGGCAATAAGAGAGTCTGTGGAGGGCAAGGAGGTGTTGGGATGGAGCCTGGAATGGCTGAGAAGCGTTTTTGGAGGATCCTCTGAGATTGAGGGTTTGTTTGGTATGTTAGTTTGAGTTGAAATATTTTAGTTATAATAGTAATTTTTGTTGACTTTTTAGATAAGACAAAAAACTTTTTCAGAAAAGACAAAAAACTTTTTGGGAAAAGGACAAAAATCATGATGAAAAAAGTACAGTTTAGTTTAAAATGAGATGTTTGCCAAACAAACCCTGAGTATGCGGGAGCTTGTTCTCGAAGACGAAATAGAAAATTCAAGCATTCATTTCCTTTCTACTTAATATGTTTGTTTATAAAATTGAAAATGAATGTTTAGTAACGGACAATATAAGGAACGTTGAAAGGAAATGTCTTTGCGATCTCACTTGGTATTGATTCATTGTCAAAAGAAATGAATGAATATCAAATCACCATGAGTATTATAATGACATCTTAATTCCTTTGAGTGATGAGGTAATACAAAGTTAGAACATTTGGAGAATTTCTTTTACTTATGGAGAATTTACAGCATACACTCTAATTAAAGTCATGGAATTACTTTAATTGGAAATGAGTGAATGTTGGAATTGTATGTTTGATTGAAAATAAGTGAATATTTTGACTAAACGTTTGTATCATCTTATTCTCCTTCAAATGGGAATTAAGCAAAATTTCTTCACCTTAAATTGAAATTTTGATGGTAATTGAAGCTAAATCAAACTAATAGAGTGGCCCCAAGCAACCAATTAAAAAGATAAACCTACATAATACGAATTTGTTTTTCTTGATTTTTCTTCCCTGCAGAAGAATTAACTGTACAACTACCAAGTAATATTTAATAAATTTGGTTTGAGTCTCTCTCTTTATATGCATATATAAATAGATAGAAGAAATGAGTGTTTTTCTCTTTGGTTTTTTTTTTTTTTTTTTTGTTTTTTTGTTTTCACCTGTGGTCTAAGGATGTGTTTGTTTCTTAATGTTTTTAATTTCAATACGTTTATGGTTAATTTCCTAAATTCACTTAAGGTTTTTAAACTTAGTGCGATTTTATTTATAAAGTTTAAAGCCTTTTTGGAAAGAGGACAAAAGTACACCCCTTTTAGGAGTTGAGGAGCTTTTAATTAAAAAAAAAAAAATCGAAGACAAACAACTTGGTATAAAGTTCTAGCCTAGTGGAGCAATTTATCCTTTTATTAATCATTATTTTAGTTTATCCACACAATATTTAAGTTATAGTGGAAACATGCTAACGGTGGTTTGCTGAGCGATTCTATAGCCACATAATTTGTTTTATCTGTTCATGAGCGGTTCTTAGAAAAATAAACACACACAGTCAAAAGTCAGGCAAAATTTACATCCAATTGACAACGATAATCTAACATGAGTCGTAAATTATGAAAAGAAAAACAACCACTGAAATGAAATCTAGAAACAACTGTTCTGAATTAAGCTCTAAAGGATCTAATCATCTTGTAAAGAAACAAAGAGAATGTCATGTTCAAAAACCTTATCATAAAACAAAAAAATCCAGTGGAAAAAGAATCTAAACAAGGAGAAAAGAATGTGTGATTTTGGAGAGAATCCAATGTCTTGACATATTTCCAAACGACCCTCCGTATTCTTTGAAAGCCGAGATGAAAACAAAGTCTGGCGTGGAGGACCACCAAGTAGTTAATGTTGTCAAGTAACTATTCTTATTATAAGCAGAATACAAATTGCAGTAGATCATCAATATCCTGGTTTAAGTTAAAAAAAAAAAAAAAACAATGATGGGTTATTATTAGAATCAATAATCTAATAAACAAGTCTCCAAATATATATTAAGCACACAAAAAAAAAAAAAAGGTCTCCAATACATCCTTTAATATGTCAGACACCAAATGCAAGAATTAATTGAGATTGTAGGATGGAGCAGTAAAATAAGTAAAAATAAAAGAGTCTTCACCGAAAAACTAACATTTTGGCCGAGAATAACAACATTTATATAGAGAGAGCACTATCTTAAGTGATGGAATTTACATCTGTTTGAAAAATGAAAACTAAGCTTCAGAAACTCATGAATGCTTACCATCATGACCTTCACTTTTGGTAAAATCCCACTTCTTAAGCTTACTCTACTCAGGCCTGAAAACAGAGTTGCCAAGCAGACAAATAAAAGTACAAAGAAAATTCAAACGTCAATTAATACTTCATCAATAAGAAATGAGCAGCAATACCTGAAGAGAGATTTTAAGCGATCCTGTATATATAAGCGATCCTCAAGCATGCGTTCAATATGAGAAACCTTGGGGCATTCCTCAATCTCCACTTTTAAAGTCTGAGATTTTAAGAGAGATTTTGTATGGGAGTTTGATTGGTTTATTCCAATCAAATAATTTCAATTGTTTTTTGTCTTTTTTGTCAAAAGTAAACTCAATTTTACTATCCTTGTCTCTAACTTTAACTTAAAAAGGGCGTGTTTCGTGTTTGGGTTGAGTTTTAAATGAAATAAAAATTTTAAATTAAAGTTTGTTGACTTTTCAAAAACTAATTATAGTTTTTATTGACTTATTCAGAAAAAAAAACAAAAAAACCAGCCATAAAGAACAGTTTCGTTCAAAATGAAATGTAACACTAAACGTAGGCTTAAATTTTAAAAGTTTATAACTTTTTTATTTCAAGTCGAGATAAGATGGTTTTTTTTTTTTTAAATTACATAAAATTTTGAAAGAAATAAAATTAGATCTATGTTGTTCATTTTTTTTTGTAACATATTTTAAGTTTTTATACTTTTTAACTTAAAATAGTTCATTTTCAACCAAATGCACAACTCTAAAACATAACTTAACTCCAATCAAAAAAACTTTAATCATTCAACTCAAGCAGACTAACCACACGGTCTTTTAGAGATGTGAATAGTGAAATTGGTTTACTTTTGGAGAAAAAAACAAAAAACAAAAAACATTTAGAAAACTTCAACTGAAGTTGACCTTACTTGAAATGAAAAATGCAGGCAAAGAGATGATGAGGTTAATTGTATCACGCGGTATCGTTAGATTGGAGAATAGACTGAGAGAAAGTCTCCCAAGTGATTTAATGTTTTTGATCCAACTTATCTCCTTCAAACTAGCACAGCGCCTAATATGGAGTTCCTGCAGGTTGGTTACTCGCTCATGAAGTTGACCTTCAAGAAAAGTCTATACCTTGAAGATGATCGAGTGTCAAAGAACGTAGACTTGAAAGGAACCGACACATATGTACGCCACCATTGGGCATGTTGCTAACAAATAAAGTCCTCATTTGGAGAGAGGGGCCGAGGGAGCAACATTTGTCCAAGCATATTTATAAACATATGTAGATAAAGAAAGAAAAACGTTGACTTCTTCTGATTGGTTGTAAGTAAAAAGTTCACTACATGAATTGCAAGAAAAAGAGAGAGACAATTGACATTGCTTTATCCAACATGCACGATGAGCTCACATAAATTCTAAAAAGTAAAAGGAGATCAATAATCGGAATCTCTCAGTTCCAATATGAAGAAATCACACACAACCAAAAAGAAGAAAAAATAAACGAGACAGTATTTATTTGCAGCAAAGTTTATACTCCTATCCGACATACATGATGAGTTCACATAAATTCTAAGAAGTAAAAGGAGATCAATAATCGAAAGCAAGAAGAAACACTAACAATAAGATAGAAATATTAAAGCAATAATTAAGGCATAAGGTGCAAATTCTGAAATACTTGGTTTGATAAAATAAAGAGAGCAATAGCACATATAAAACAACATAGAAATACTATGACTACCAATATCAAGTTTGGTTTCAAAACGCCTTTCAAACGTACCTTTCATGATGCTTGAAACATAGCTTCTCTCTTTCTCAATGCTTCTTGTTTAGCCTCCCTTTGGGCCTCTTCTCCGGCTGCCTTTTCATCTTGCCCTCATTTTGCGAATGCACTTGATGTTTGCTGCTTCGTAGCTCCTCATTTAAGAAAATATAACCAAAAACCAAAAACAAAACTAGTTAATAACAATATAAATAACAAGACTATAACACGTAATAATATAATAAGCTAACAAATAGGTAAAACAATATCTATCACCTTCATTAAATACCATGCTTGCTATTTACTTCCCCGTAGCCCATAGTTCCTCAAGCCAAATCGAACAATAATAAGAGTAATAGAGGCACTGGATAACAAAAATGGCAATAGTTATTTAAACAACAAAACGTTTTACTTGTTGCTATTCTCATTTATCATGTAAACATCAAAATCAGTAACACCAACAAAAAAAAAAAAAAAAAAAGTACTTTAGTTAGGAAAACAGTACCTGTTTGTGTTGTTTGACAAGGTATATGTCCCATAAGCCCGGCATTATATATGGATTTTGTTGACTATGTGAAAAATTCCCAAGGTAGATGACCTTAAGAATTTATTAACTAAACCTAGACCACAACTCCTTGCAGTCCAAGTTTAGTGTCACAATTAACCCCTGTGACCAAGGTTGGTGTCGCATTTAACCCCTGCAACCAAGGTTAGTACCGCATTTAACCCCTGCGGCCTAGGTTAAGTGTCGCACTTAACCCCTGCGACCAAGGTTAGTACCGCACTTAACCCCTGCGGCCAGGTTGAGTGTCACATTTAACCCCTGTGATAAAGGTTGAGTTTCACATAGTCAAGTTTTCAAGTATAAATATATGTATATATATAAGTTCATATACATAAACATGGTATAAGTATATATAGTCCCTCGTTCCCCAAAAAAAAAAAAATTGTTAGTAAATTTTCCAAAAGAGTTTAGAAAGTGATATGCAATTATAAAATCAACATTACATCAAATACATCAACACATGATAAAACTATATATATAAAAGAGAGAAACAAAATTGTTGCGTATGGTTGGTCGCATCCAACAATTTTTTTCCTGCAAACAACAAAAGAGAGACAAAAACTAGACAGCAACAAAGTTTATACTCCCATTAAAGAGTTCACATAAATTCTAAATTACAAGGAGATAACAAAATCGGAATCTCTCGATCCCAATACAAAGAAAACACACACAACCTATAAGAAGACAAGCAAAAAACGAGACAGTAATTATTTGGGATAAAGTTTATACTCCTATTAAGGAGTTCACATAAATTCTAAGAAGTAAACGGAAATGAATTATCAGATTCTCGGTTCCAATACAAAGAAAAAATATACAGCCTATATTCTCAGTAAAGAGTTCACTACATGAATTGTAAGAAATTAAAAGAGAAACGATTGACATTGTTTTATCCAACACGCATGATGAGTTCACATAAATTCTAAGAAGTAAAATGAGGTCAATAATTGGAATCTCTCGGTTCCAATACAAAGAAAACACACTCAACCTATGAGGAGAAAGAATAAACAAGAAAATAATTATTTGCAACAAGGTTTATACTCCCATTAAGGAGTTCACATAAATTCTAAGAGGTAAAAAGAGATTTGCAACAAAGTTTATACTCCCATTAAGGAGTTCACATAAATCCTAAGAAAAAGGAGATAAATAATCGGAATCTCTTGGTTCCAATACAAAAAAACACACACAAACGATACTCCTAGTGCGGAGTTCGCCGCATGGATTGTAAGAAATAAAAAGAGACGAACAATATAACAAGGAAGAAAAATGTCACTATGTTTGGATAAATAAGGAGTTCACATAAATTCTAAGAGGTAAAAAGAGATTTGCAACAAAGTTTATACTCCCATTAAGGAGTTCACATAAATCCTAAGAAAAAGAAGATAAAAAATCGGAATCCCTTGGTTCCAATACAAAGAAAACACACACAAACGATAATCCTAGTGCGGAGTTCACCGCATGGATTGTAAGAAATAAAAAGAGATAAACAATATAACAAGGAAGAAAAATATCACTATGTTTGGATAAATAATCGGAACACACACGCATGGATTGTAAGAAATAAAAAGAGACAAACAATATAACAAGTAAGAAAAATGTCACTATGTTTGGTAAATAAGGAGTTCACATAAATTCTAAGCGGTAAAAAGAGATTTGCAACAAAGTTTATACTCCCATTAAGGAGTTCACATAAATCCTAAGAAAAAGGAGATAAATAATCGGAATCCCTTGGTTCCAATACAAAGAAAACACACACAAACGATACTCCTAGTGCGGAGTTCACCGCATGGATTGTAAGAAATAAAAAGAGACAAACAATATAACAAGGAAGAAAAATGTCACTATGTTTGGATAAACAAGGAGTTCACATAAATTCTAAGTAAAAAGAGATTTGCAACAAAGTTTATACTCCCATTAAGGAGTTCACATAAATCCTAAGAAAAAGGAGATAAATAATCAGAATCCCTTGGCTCCAATACAAAGAAAACACACACAAACGACACTCCTTGTGCGGAGTTCACCGCATGGATTGTAAGAAATAAAAAGAGACAAACAATATAACAGGGAAGAAAAATGTCACTATGTTTGGATAAACAAGGAGTTCACATAAATTCTAAGAGGTAAAAAGAGATTTGCAACATAGTTTATACTCCCATGAAGGAGTTCACATAAATCCTAAGAAAAAAAAGATAAAAAATCGGAATCCCTTGGTTCCAATACAAAGAAAACACACAAACGATACTCCTAGTGCGGAGTTCACCGCATGGATTGTAAGAAATAAAAAGAGACAAACAATATAACAAGGAAGAAAAATGTCACTACACGCATGGATTGTAAGAAATAAAAAGAGACAAACAATATAACAAGGAAGAAAAATGTCACTATGTTTGGTAAATAAGGAGTTCACATAAATTCTAAGCGGT
>JAINRI010000238.1:0-28346 GCA_025413485.1 Ficus microcarpa | reverse complement strand
AGATACACCTTTTTGAAGAGTTACACGGTATTTTGACCAAAAAAAAAAAAAAAGATTAATGACCAAACTCTCATCAATTTAAAGAGTTCAAGGGTATTTTACCAAAAAATAAAGTTTAGGGACCAAACTCTCACTTACTTAAAGGTTTGGGAACCATCCAACACATTTACCCTACATAAAATGATGTTTTTGCTTTTATTTTATTTTAATTCTCTCTTACTCACAAGTTGATTTCACAACAAACATTGGTTGTGCCTATCATCATCTTAACCATTAATTGATATGTTAATGGTGCTATTTTTGTTCTATATCGTTGGGGAAAAGTAACGTCCCCCACCAAAGACCTTCCCCAAAAAAGGAAAAAAAATCTGTTTTTTCAATTCAATTGTTTTCCTACTAAATTTTCCAAATCACTGTTTTTATAACAAGAGCCAAATGGCGCTCTATTACCTTTTTAGAGTTTTTGAAATTTATTGTCTCTTTTTATGGATATTCTAGTTATTTTAGAGGTTAAATCAAGATTTCACAGAGAGGAGGTATAAGTTTATGCAAATGTAATCTCACGCCTTCAAAATGCAAGATATGTTTTGTGAATAGAAGCAAAACACAACGTATAAAAAAACCTTAAATAAATTAGAGTGAGAGATTTGATACAAGACGAGTTATTCAGTGACTACCAACCTAGTTGGATATACTAAACTTCTCTAATATAATTTTTTACTCTCTCTCGTCCTTTTTTTTTTTTTTTTTTTTAAGGACTAAGATGTATATTTTCTTTTGGTGATAATTTGGCAGATTTAAAAAACCTTTGTACAAATGAGTTTTAGTTGATGGAGATATTTGTTCGGTATATCAACACAAAGAATGTACTATACTTATGTTTTTTATTTTCTTCAGTAGAGAAATTTGGGTCAACTCTTTCAAAGTTACTTGCATTGCCGATGAAACTTGAAATAAAATACCTCTATTGTCTACACAAGCTACATTGCAAACCAAAAACACATTGTAACAGGATAATAAATTCCATTCCAATAAAAGACACCAAACACATTAGAGTACAATGTGCCAAGTTCAATTATCGGTCGAATGCTAGAAGAAAGAAAGAAAGTTCAATTATTTTACATTGCACAATCATATATAAGAAAATGCGCAATAATTATGACGATCAATTGCAGTTCAGTCCTTAAATATTTTATTTGTTGAAGAAAACTCCAGATACATTGCAAGCAACAAAAAAGGTCTCCACTCCGTTAAGCATGGTATGCGCTCGAAGAGAAGCTACGTTGCTCATGAGATGTAAGAACTCCTAACAAAGATGGTAATCAGTAATATGATCAATGGTAAAAGTGTTGAAATATAAAGTTAAGAAAAAGGTGATAGAAACAACTTTTTCAAAAACCATATAAGAGAGAGTGAGAATATTTACCGATTAGCTCTTAGATGATTCTCAGGAGTTTTGCCTTGTTCACTATCACAGTTACGTAAAGCCAATCTCCTACCTTGTTCAACAACTTGAAGTATCTGTATCTCCAGGATTTGTTGAACATTAGCGCCAAACAAAATCCCCAAAACACAACAATGAAGCCAACTACGCTACTAATGTAAAATCCTTTGATTATCAACTGTTCTTGATCTTGGTCATCACCATGATCTTCAGTAGCTTCAAAAGTAGTCGGTTGTATTTAGATATTCTTGAAAATAATATAATAAAATGTCTTTATTTAAAAAAAATAAAATTGGGAAACACTCATGTACAGAAGTAAAAAAGCCACCTGCATTGTTGCTCCCGCCTACTCTACCGTGCTCTCTCTCTTTCTCTCCTCTCATTCACCTTTTATATCATGTACTTTGTTTTTATTTAAAAAGTATCTTATATCTTAAAATCATGTATTTTTAGACCATTTTATTGTATTTAATACACAAATCTATATATTTTTTGGATTAACACTTTTAATCTTTAAATGACCAAAATACCATTAAATTTAAATTTCTCAATTATTTTACTTTAAAAGTACATGATTCTATTATATTTAATGCACAAATATATATATATTTATTAATTAACACTTTATTTGACCTTAAAATGCCATAATTAAATACCATTAAATTCAAATTTATAATTATTTTTCACCTTTAATTTAAGAATATCTTCGGTATGTTTATGTCAAAATTTAGTATTAATAAAAGAGTATATATATATATATGTATTAAATAACTTCAAAATGCACGGTATACATTTTGAATAAAAGTAAAATACATTGTACAAAAAAGTATTTCCCTCTTAATTTTAGTTTTTCTTTTTTAAGTGTATTTTGTACATTTTTAAGTAAAATCACGTGTTGATCGAGAAATTATATAAATTTATATATTAAACCTAATTAGATAATATAAAATTTTGAAATTTTAAAATGGAGGATATCATTTCTGAACAAGAACAAAATATAAGGTATGACAATTTTTTACATGTGATTTGCACGTAATAAAGCAAGAAAGATAGTGTTTGTTATTTTTATTTAAATTTATATTTCAATTAAGTAAAAATTATCAACATTGTTTTTTTGAGTGTCACTTATAAGTTACGTGTAAAAAAAAATGACATAAATTTAAAAGACATAAAAAAAAAGAATGACGTAGTTAAAATTCTAAAGTTTAAGAGGTTAATTATGAATAGAAAAACATTTACAGACTAAATTATTAAATTCGGGAAATTCAAGGGATGATTGTACGACACTCTTCTGGGAAGTGACATGAACATTTCAGATAGACAGAACAGCAGACATAGACTTCATTTTTGTTTGTAATTGTCAAGTAAAAAAACCCAAAAATGAAATATGTATTCCAGTCAATCTCGGAGCTTAGAACAACAACGGCAAACCACCACCGGCTTCTCTTTTTCAATCTCCGGTCCCACTACGCCACCAAACCCCTTAAACCTTCCGACCCCTCCGAACCCAACCCATCACCGTTCAACATCTCCCGACTCTCCGCCGCTCTCTTGGACCCGCTTCTCACCACAACACATCGACCCACCACCGCAGTTGCCGTCGCCGTCAGTGGCCGATTGGGCCAGGCCCGGCTAGATTCCGTTCCAGGCGAGGGTGGCCAACTCCGTCAGCCTCATCGGTTACGTCCAGTCTCCGGTTCGGTTCCACTCCACCCCCGGTGGCTCCTCTTGGGCCTCTACGGTTATCACCCAGAAAATTGGTCATAATCATAATCATGATGATGGTGATGATTCTTCAGATTCTCTTCCTCTCTGGTAATTTCAGAACTTTTTTTCCCCCCTCTTTTTAGTTTTTTTTTTTTTTTTTTTTTTTTTTTTTTTTTTTTTTTTTTAATTATTGCTTAGCTTGGATAATCAGTAAGTGTGTTACTCTGAATCTGGTTTTCCTGGTTTTTATTGTTTTTTTTATTGTTTTTTGTTTTAGGAGTAAAAAATTATTGGAATTTGATTTTGGTAATCAAAGAATGAGGGAGAATCCATGACATTCAATGAGAAAAATTACAACTTTAGAGAAAACTTGGGCATATTGTTTCTCGTTGTTTCGATTTGGAGTTGACAAATATCTAGTGTTTCCAAGCAAGCTTGATATGAAGATGGATAATCATTGTTTAAAAAGACAGGTTTTTAAACAGTTGTGTGAATTGTTGTTGAGTCCAATGAATCTAATGTCAATTTTTTGACATCGTTAGTTTAAGGCGCAGGATCGCAACTTTATTGGGAAATCGGTTCGAAACAACAAAAAGCTCTGTGGTTTTCAATCTAAATACGTTCAAGTGACCGGAAGAACTCTGGTAATAGTTTTAATTCTTTTTTTATTTTTATGTTTTGTGCTTTCTCATTTTTTTCACAATTACAAAACTCCACCGCTTATAGCAAGATGTGTCTTTCAGTTTCACGCCATGATGAAATTGTTGAGACTAGATAAATGTGCTTGCTTTTTTAGTTCGATATACTAAAGTTTCTCTAATATAATGGTTTACTCTCCCTCTTTCTCTCCTTATTTTATGTGTGTTTAAAAAAAGGAACTAATATGTATATTTTATTTTAGTGATAATTTGGAAAATTCATAAAACCTTTGTTCAGATGAGTTTTAGTTGATGGAGATAACTGCTCTGTTATCCACACAAAGAACTTACTGTGTTTGCGTTTTTTATATTATTGTTAGAGAAATTTGGGTTGTATTGGCGATGAACTTGGAATAAAATACTTGTATGTCTACACAAGCTACATTTCAAACCAAACACATATTCTTTGATAATAAAGTACATTCAGTACAAGACACTTAACACATTAACAATCTGTCAAACAATTCCAGAAGAACAATACGAAGTAAAAGAAACAATACCAACAACAGAGTCACAAAACACACAAATAGAAAAGTTCAAACTATGCCAATCCATAGTCCTTAGGTCGAATGCTGGAAACAAAATAAGAAAAAAAGAAAGATAAACTATTCTACATTGCACAATCACATATAAGAAAACCCGCAATAACTATGCAATCCTTAAATATTACAAATTATTTGTTGAAGAATACTCCTGATGCATTGCAGGCAACAAAAAAAAGATCTCCTCTGTGCTAACCGTGGTCTTTGTTCGAAGAAAAGCTATGTGGCTCAATGAGAAGTCAAAACTCCTAATAAAGTAGTAATCAGTAATATGATCAATGGTAAAAATGTTGAAATGTAAACTTTAGAAAAACAATAATAGATATAGAAAAACTTTTCTAAAACCTTATAGAGAGAGAGAGAAGTATTTCCGATTAGCCTGATAAGCCTCAAGAGTTTTGCCTTGTTACTACTACAGTTACGTAAAGCCAATCTCCAGCTTTGTCCAATGATTTGAAGTATCTGTATCTCCATGATTTGTTGAATATTAACCAAATAGAATCCCCAAAATACAAAATGAAGCCAATGCACTGCTGATGTGAAATCCTTTGGTTATCAATTGATCTTGATCTTCTTGGCATAAGTACACAAATGGGCATTACTTTTGAAATACCAAACCTTAGAACTTTGCAGAATTTGGTACTTTAATACTAATCTCATTTAATTTCATAAATTACAATATATCCTAAAGTTGATAGTTTTTGTTAATACCCTCAGACTTTTCGACTTTTGACAATAAGAATCTTATTCTCTTGAATTTTTAATTTGGCAATTTACTCTCAAACTCTCTAACTTATGATAATATATCTTATTACGTTAACTTCCATTAATTTCAGTGTTTCAATTTGTAAGATTTGCACTAATTTTGAATTGATTTTGATATTTTTTATTAACATGGAATTTTGGTCGTGAGTTTTCCATCACAAATTTAATAGGATGTTATGTAATATGTAGGTGACATATTTCAACAATTTAGAAGGTTAAGGGGTATAAATTACAATGATTGAACGGTACATGTGCAAACACTTCCTCCAAGTTTATCTTGATGTATTTAGAAAAGACTATATGCAACTTTCAGAAACTGTAATATTGATATTAAATTCTGCAGGTTCTTTGGAACACAATAGTTCATCAATTACAATGAATTTACTATTTTTAATTTAATTATATTTTAATTTTTTTAAGAATTATATTTATATGTTATGTTTATATTATTTATTAAAGTCATTAATGTTCATGCAATTCGTAAGTAGTCCATGTTATAGAGGGCCTCATTCAAATAGAAAGAGAGAAAAAAAAAAAACCACGAGTATGGTGCTTTTATTGGGATTAACCAGTAAAAAGCCTAGAGTTAGAAGTGATCTTAGAATCAATTACGTCCTAATAAAAAAAATCTCAATATTTTATTTGTTTAGAAGAAAAACAAAAATTACTAATTGCAATATGATCTTAGAATAACAAATTATTTAAATATGTCGTAAAGTCAAAGCAAAATAACTATTTAAATGCGGTTGAATAAGTTAAGCATCCTTTTTAAATTAGATATGAATTCAACTATTTCCTCAATCCGATAATTAGTTATCATATGCGTATTGTAGCTAACGATGGTACGGTTGAAATATACCAAAAATTTATAAACATGTATATTTCTTTTCCCTTCTTTTTCTTTTTCTTTTCCTTTTCCTTTTGTTTCTTTTTCGTCTTTTTCCAATATGTGTGAGATTGATAAACTGTCAAGATGAGGCCTGATCATAGGCTAAACGTTTCTTTATCGTCTCTTGTATGTACTTATTTAGTTTCCATGTTTAATTCTCTTGAAATTTTGTGCTTTTTTTTTCTTTTCTTTTTTTGAGTTGGTATTCTTAGGACTTATATTCTCCAAAATTGGATAACAACTACATATTTATATGTGTGTGTGTATGAGAGAGAAAAGAGACCACTTTGATTATCTTAAGGACAATATAATTAGAACATTTTATTTTTCGTACTAATGAGAAATTAGAAGAGTTAGCGTTTAATTAATTTATGATTTGTTCTCTTGTTCGATTTGATTGTGAAGTTTTAATAAGATAAAAGTTTCTCCAATTTGTAGCCTATAATTCATGTTTTAAAGACATTTTTTTGTGCAATCGCCATGAAAGAAGGGATAATCAAGACAAAAAGAAATTATGGGATTTAAAAGCTATGAAACTCCAGGAAGTCACAAAATTATTGTTTTATTTCTTTTTTCCCTACCCACTGTCTTGTTTTAATTATTATCATTATTACCTTTTATCTTTATAACTTTATGTGGTCTATGACTCTAATTAAATAAAAAAAATAAAACCACACACACTCTCAACCCAATTCCCTCTTATTGTCGAGCTAAGTCCAGTAGGAGAAAGCAGCAGTCCATGATGACCTTTGCAACATGTAAAAGTACAAAGCATGGTTTATAAGAGTTTAACTTTCTTGATTGGAAATAATAAATCTTGTAATAAGATTAAGCTCTGCTTCGATTCAACCACCTACTCTCTTAGAAAAGACTCAATAGATAGCAACTACCTAAGGCGCTTTTAAGCTCTTCACCAATCACGGTCTTTCATCTTGTAAGTCTGAGTACATACTATGTTCTCCGAGCTCAACTAATAGAATAGGTAGGTCTTTTAAAGAGCAGTAGAATTAAGGGTTAAATCTGCCTTCTTTCCAGCAAAAACCGCTAATTTACCATATGTTATAGCCTCACAACAATTAGACGGCAATCCTAGGGGAAATTCCTATCGATTTCTGATAGATAACAATCCATCTCTCTTGCTACTCATTATTTAAATTGAAGGTAGTTATCTTCTAGATACATCAACTGTTCGTGGTCACCTAATAAAGGTGAAAGAAGGAAAGCTATTGATATATTTCCAGGTATGAGAAAATTCCCCTAAAGAAGTTGAAGATGAAATCCTATCAAAATCTTGTTTGGCCAAACCAGAACTAATGAGTAGCATTCCTATGTGTATTAGTAACCGGTAGGCAATGGCATTTTCCCAATTAATAAAAAAATTTTGGTCATTTATTTAAATAAGTTTTGAGATTTATACTAATATTTTGATTTTTTTTTTGTTAATATCATTAACTTAAAAAAATTTTTATTCATTATTGATGATACAATCATCACATATTGCAGTATATATTAGAGTAGGGTTTGATAATCCGAATCAAACACAACTCCTAGGAATTAACTTGCCTCACTTACCTTAATGTAATGATCTTTTTCTTCTTTTATTTTCTTTTATTTTTTTTTTAATGGAGACAGTTGCTCTGTATATCAACACCATAAAATGGACTATATTTGTGTGTGTGTGTGTGTGTAGATATATATTTATTTTTTGTTTCTTCAATAGAATTTTTGGGGCAAATTTTTCAAAGTTGCTCCTATTATCGACAAACATAAAATATAATACAAGTACTATCTACATAGATTACATAGCAAATCAAACACGCATTGAATTATGATAATAAAATGTATTCGAGTACAAGACACCTAACACATTACAGTACAATATGCCAAACATTCCTAAAGAGCAACACAAAGTAAAACAAAAAATACAAACATTAGAGACACAAAACAAATAAACATGACAGTTTACACTACGCCAATCCGTAGTCCTTATTAGTTCTAATGCTAGAAGCAAGAAATAGAGTTCAACCCAAGGTGACTATGACAATCCATTACAAATCATTTGTTGACGAATACTTCTGATGCATTGCAAGCAACGAAAAAAGATCTCCTATGTTGCTCCATGAGAAGTCAAAACTCCTAACAATGATAGTAATCAGTAATATGATCAATGGTAAAAGGGTTGAAATATAAACTTAAAAAAAAAAACAGCTAAAAGTGTAGAAACAACTTTTTCTAAAACCTTATAAAACAGAGAGAGAGATAGAGAGAGAGAAAGAGAGAGAATTTACCAATTAGCTCTTGATGATCCTCAAGAGTTTTGCCTTGTTCACTACTACAGTTACGTAAACCCAATCTTCTGCTTTTTTCAACGACTTCAAGTATCTGTATCTCCAGGATTTGTTGAATATTAGCACCAAACAGAATCCCCAAAATGCAATGATAAAGCCAATTACGCTGCTGATGTAAAATCCTTTGGTTATCAATAGGTCTTCATCGTCTTGGTCATCACCATGATCTTCAGTTGCTCTAGAAGTAGTTGGTTCATCTTCACCAGGACATTTCTTTGAAAGTGGGTCTCCACAAAGCTTGGGATTTCCAAAATACGCAGCGGCATCACGGGTCTGGAGTTGAGTGCCCGTTGGAATTTTGCCTGACAGATGTTGTTTGACAAGTCTAATGTGTGAGACGACTACTTGAGAGAGACTTGAAGGAATTCGACCAGAAAGATGGTTCTTTGATAAATCAAGAACATCTAAAGATTTCAATTCGCCAATCTTTTGGGGTATTCCCCGCTTAAATTGTTTCTTGACAAATTCAAGGAGACCAATGCAACAAGTTCAGTGACTTCGTTGGGAATTTCTCCTATCAGTTTATTGCTTGACAATCAATGTTCCTCAAAGTCCCGCATTTTTGAATTCGCGCACTACTCCTTTCCATACCAGACGTAGTTTGTCATTTTCCGATGGTGGAATATCTGCAGCCTCAAAGTTGGATTCTACAATTTCTTTCATTGCTGAATATTACCAAGACAAGTCGGAATACCACTTGATAGCCAGTTTGAAGACAAGTCCAACAATTGAAGACTTCCTAAATTGACATAGTCGTGAAGGTATACTCCCGTAGAAGTTGTTAGATCGTATACTAAGCACAATAAGATTTGCGCTTTTCCCAATCCATGCTGGAATTTGCCCCGATAATTTATTGTCTCCAATGTCTAAAACACTCAACAATGTATAATTTTTTAAGGATGAAGGCAAATTCCCGATCAAATGATTGTTGCTTAAACGCAATATGACCATCCGAGTTAGAAAGCCAATGGAGATGGGAATTTTTCCTGTTAGGCTATTATTTTTCAAATTAAGGATCATCAAGTTCTCCGCATGTGACCAGCAATCAGGAAGCTCCCCTGACAATTGATTATTTGAAACATCAAGGATTTCCAAGGGCAGCCACTGAGTAGCATTGCAAATAGAATTTAGCCCCGAAAATTTATTGTCGAGAACATAGAGAGAAGTTGCAACTTGGAGTAGAAAAAGTGGTATTGAGCCTTCTAACTGATTGGAACTCAAATCTATATCAAGACTTGCATACATATAGTCTATTCCCTCACTATCATGAGCCAATGTGCTAATTCCATTATTCGAAAGATTAAGACTTCTTATTTGAAAAGGAAGATTAGTCCAAAACCAATTGGGAATAGAACCTGCAATTCCTGAATTTGAGATGTCGAGCGTTGAATAAGATTTTTGGGTTTGGAGCCATTTGGGAAAGTGACGATCCAAATTGACAGACCCAAGAGATATTTCCTCCAACTGAAAGGGAGGGATCCAATCAGGGGCTGATTTCAAAAATTATATTTGAGTTTGAAGATAAATACAAATCCTTAGGTTTATGAGCTTAGAGAAATGAGCTTCTGACACTTCCATCAAAGTTTTAGCGAAGATCAATATCCAAAAACCACCAATTTAGATAACTGGCCCATGCTTTTGGATACGACTCCATCTAATTTATTGGAGCCAAGACTCAATGTTATCAAAGATGGATACAAAGTGAAATTAGGTAACGACCCCATGACTCGGTTGTTAACTAAATTCAAAAACTCTAATGGGAAATGGGCACACCTTGAGGATGACTCAACTAATGGGTTCTCCACTGAGATTGTTGTAATTAGCTTCGAACACCATAGCGTACATATGCTCCAAAGGATTTGGAATTTACTTCAAGCCTATTAGATGAAAGATCAAGATACTCAAGAGCAGTCATATTCCCAAAGGATTGCGGAATGGAACCGTCTAATCCATTGTCAGAAAGATCAAGATACTCAAGAGCAGTCATATTCCCAAAGGATTGCGGAATGGAACCGTCTAATCCATTGTCAGAAAGATCAAGATACTCAAGAGCAGTCATATTCCCAAAGGATTGCGGAATGGAACCATCTAATCCATTTCAGAAAGATCAAGATAACAAGGCTATGGCTATAGTTGAATAGCCATTGGAATATAGAAGAAGAGGAGGTTATGATAGAGAATAGATCCAATGACAGCAAGAACTTTTGAAGAATTAACAAAGGAAAGAGACAGAGGAACTGTTCAAGAAGGGTGAATTGCTTAACTTTAGAATTTTCAAGTGAGGAAGGTTATTAACTACATGAACCCAGTCATGAGCAAAGCTCATGTCTGTAGAACTGAGGTCAAGTAGTTGTAAAGAAGAAAGATGTGAAGCCCACTCCATGTTTTTTATCTCCAAGATGTGATAATCAGTTTCGCTAAGATCCAGAAACTGCAAGCTGGATAGGTTTCCCAGCTGAGGGGGAACTTTTCCAGACATAATAGTGTAAGAGAGATTGAGTACCTTAATTTACTAGGCTACCAATGAAACTCGGAATGGAGTTCCCACTAAAGTTAATGTAGCTTAGGTCCAAATACTGCAAATATTGCAAGTCAACCAAGGAGGAGCTGAGGTTACCTTCAAGAAAATGATCCTGATCTCTGCCAAGAGTTGAAGGAGAGAAATCAAGCCTGATAACATGACCAGATTTGTTGTTGCACCGAATTCCAATCCACTCGCAGCACTCTCTTCTTTCATCTCCATTTCCCCAAGACGAAAGAAAACCGACATCACGTCCGTGGAGATTCTCCTTGATCTCTAGCAGTGCATGCCTCTCTGCTTCTTTGCACCTGGTTGTTGCTCTTGGCCCTCCCTCTCCCGAAGCAGTAGATCCCAAGCACCTGTGAGGGAAATCAGAATTGCTAAAAGCATGAAAATTTTTTGTTTGGTGTAGTCATCCTGACAATAATGGGCATCATCAGAACAATGGAAGATGTGTGGTTTAGAAATAATTACTCCATTAATCCTGGAATATATAAAGAGAGGTCTACCCAAAATGTCTAGCTCAGATTACCCCATCCAATACCGACTCATGTCTAGTCAAAGTTATTTGTGTCAATTTTTCTTTGCGTTCACATATCTAGTCAAAAGTTATTGTTGACGCAAAATGACAAATGTTCAAGTATATCTTTGTTAAATTGACATGGATGGCTTTTTTTTTTTTCTTCTTTGCCCGTCCCATAAACCAAAACTTTTCAGGGTAATTATTTTTTCAACAATGTTTGTTTCTCATTTGATCTAAAAAATCACATAAAAATCAACATATATAAGATAAATTCAATAAGATTTAACGATTTAAAATAATTTCCTACTTTCCTAAAGAATTCTCATAATTAAAAATGTATGCTGTACGAATTCTCTAAAGTCTAAGCTCTATCGAGGACTAATATCTATTGTACTCCAGCTAAGGCGGTTATAATGATATTGTTGGCAATCAATTTTCTTGCTGATCTATTTAGAAATTTTTTATAGACAGAAGACTATCAAAGAGTTGTAAAGCAATTCCAATATGTACGGAAGTTGAGCTCCTCTGCACGTGGGTCCATGCATTTGTCTTATATTTATGTTTGCATATGTTTCGTATGGTTGTTACTAGTTTCTTTTGTGTTTCATATACATTATAATATTTGGCAACCGAAAGGGAAAAAAAGAAGAAGAAGAAGAAAAATTTATGATAAGAATTGAATTTTATCTAATCGGCGATATTACTGATTGATATTGTTAGTTTAATGTTTAATGATTGTCAGTATCCATATTAAATTTACAACGGACATATATAATTGCTTTTGTTATAAATCATATATTGTTAAAAAGTTGATTTAATAATTAAAACAGCATAGGAGCCTATAGCTTTTTTATTTTTAGTTCTAAGGAAAATAATACGAGGGAAAGTAGCTTTTTTTTTTTTTTTTGGGAATAATGTGAATGTGATGGAAGTTTTTTTTTTTTTTTTTTTTTTTTTTGAAGAATAATTGATGAAAAGTAGTTGGTAACTCCGATTTGTTTCCAAGTCTGTTGGTTTATCCCAATATGCACGCACCCTAATAGGAAGTCATTTAAATCATAATATGATAGAAAAGTAGTAGTTTTTTTTTTTTTTTTTTTTTTTGGCATTCATATCTATAGTCAAAAAGTATTTTATTTTTTCTTAACCATTGCATTCATATCTCTAGTCAAAAAGTTTTTTTTTTTTTTTCCCTTAACCATTGCATTCATATCTCTAGTCAAAAGTAGTATAGTAGAAAGTTGTTGACCCAAAATGACATAACGTTCCGTTAACTGTGTTAAATTGATATAAATGTATATGTGTTTTTTTGTTTCCTTAATTTTTCCTTGCCCATTCTAAAAACAAAAATTTCTACAGTGTGAATTAATTTTATTGATATTGTACGCTTACGATATTAAATTCAATCTAAAAATCATCTCAAAATTAATAATTAAAAAAAAAAAAAAGAAATGTAGCACTAAAAGAACTCGATAAAATTTAATTTTTAAAACAAGTCCATATTCTTTCTACTCATATTTCCCACGATTCCAAGAACTTTGTCTGTTCTTTCAAATTCTCTAGTCAGCCCCCACTTTCTAGTCTTCCATTCATATTTCCAACGATTCCCATTCATATTGCTTTCCAAATTTTACCACGCTTTATTGACCAATTCTCTGAATCCCCTTTTTTCAATGAATACCTAATCTAGACTTCTAGTCATCCATTGCACCAACGAAAATCACATGCACACCCAAAATTCTTGGGCCAGTACTATCAAACATATCACACCGCCTCATTTCCTTCCCTCGAAATTCAATAGTTATGGACTGAATTGAAACTTCATGGATTGTGGTTTTCCATTCCCCATCTCTTTACTCACTTCCCTCACCAAACCCCTTCTTACCTATCTGATGAATTCTTCTCATGATTTTAGAGCCAAATGAGTTATCGGGCTGGAGTTTTCTTCTTTGTATCTGTCACGACAACTTCTAACTAGAGTTTTCGGTCATAAGGAATTAACAAATCCCTACCGGATCTTCTTACAATTGCATTGTTACCCTTCAGTGGCATTTAAATTTATGTCCATGTTAGCATATCATTCATGGCAATTGCTAGAAATGAGCAAATTTGGTAACGTTTTCAGATAGAAAGATTATGATAGACTATCAAAAGTAATCTATTTGATTATTCTTTAGAAATGATTGCAACTGTACAGAAAGTGGGAAGGATTGAATGAATTTGATGTCAGATTGAGATAAGAGAGAATATCTTGACCAAGATTCAAAAAGGAAAAGATATGAACATGAGAAAAAAGAAATTGATCAACATTTGTTAGTCAATAATCAACTCTTCACGAAATTATCATCATATATATTTAAGCAATTTAGAGATAATGAAAACAATATATTAGATTGTCTCAACTAAATATTTGAGATTCGTAAATAATAAGTAATAAAATAATCTATAGAATGCTGAAGCTAATATATCCTAATATCTAACTTTATAATTTTACTTTCATATATTCTGATTTTAATTCGTTGTCATTCTCCCTGAATTGAAAAAACAAGATTCCATTAAGTTTAAACTAAAAATAATTATAAAGTTACAATCTAAAATGTGAGAAAATTGCCATTTATGGAATTTGATTCTGATTGTAGCTATCATAAAGGTCTATTTATAGTACTAGGGTTACATGTGACAAGAAGGGAAAAATTCTTATCCCGGTCTTATTTAATTGCACAGTAGTGTCCTGAAAGGGTAGTGCCACATCTAGCTTTTTGTTGTTCTAGGGAATTCTTTCTAATTATTTTCACGATTATAATAAATAAATACAAAAAAAAAAAAAAAAAAAAACCTCCCCTATGCCCATGAACAACTCCTTCTTCCTTCCCTTCCGTCCATTAATAGTTGCTCCAAATTTAAAGGCATCGGCTCTAGTTGTTAGCCATATGAACTTCACCGGCAATCTGACGCTCAACTCAACTGATCATCTGCAAGCTGACCGAGCTCCATTCTCTGATATGAAAATCTTCTCCTCTTTCCCTTTTTTTTTTTTTAATTTTATTTTTATAATTAAATATGGTATTTTTTTTTTCATTTTATTTTCACTCTTCTTAGTCACATGTTTTTACATAACAAATATCGGTTCACCTATCAATTATTTTAACCATCAAATGGTATGTTTACAGTTGCAGTTTGTTCATTGGGGAAAAGTAACGTCCCTACAGTAGACCAAAATCGAAATCTATTTTTTCAACTTGATGATTTCAAAATAAAATTTTCAAATCACTGGTTTCAGAAAAATAACCTAATGGGCTATGTTACTCTTTATAATTTTCATATATATATATATATATATATTAATTTTTAAGGGTATTTAAGGTATTTTAGAGATCAAAATTGAGTTTTGACTGAGAGGAGGTATAAGTTTATGTAAATGTAATCTCATGGGAAAAAAATGAAGAACTTCAAATGCAAGACATGCTTTATAAATAACAGCAAAACACAATGTATAAAGACCCTTAAATAAATAAGAGTAAGAGATTCAATGTAGGACGAACTGTTCAATGACTACCAACCTAGTTTAATATACTCTGCTTCTCTAATATAATGCTTCACTCTCTCTCTTCAATTTTTTTTTTAATATTGATATTTTCTTTTATTCATAATTTAGCAAATTTATGAAACCTTCGTCCAAATGAGTTTTTGTTGATGGAGATATTTGCTCTGAACATCAACAAAAGAATGTAATGTATTTGCGTGTTTTTTTTTCCTTCAATAGAGAAATTTGGGTATTTTTTGTTTTTTTTTTTTCAAAGATACTTGTATATTGTCGATGAAACTTGAAATAAAATACTCGTAATATCTGCACAAGCTATATTGCGAACCAAGCACACATTGTAATATGATAATAAAACACATTCGAGTACAAGACACCAAACACATATTCTCTATGTATAAAGAAAACGAAAAATTTACGATAGATTGTATTTTTTTATCATATTAACAGGTATATGTTCTCTATGTATGCCAGCAATAAGAGTTCCACACTGGTGTAAAAGATATGAGAGCATTTGGTACTTTCGACCAATAAGTTAAAAAATAAAAAATAAAAGAAAAAAAATAAAATTACAAAGCTTTATCATAATCTCTCACCAACCCCACTTTCTAATTCTTCCACCCATACTTCCCATGATTCCCAATCTTCGGCCACTACCAAAAAGTACCACATAACCTCTATTACTTTCCAAATACTTTACCACATTATTCTCTTATTCCATTAAAATCACTCACCAATTCTAGACATCCAAAGCACACGCACACAGACATCTTCTCGTACTCCCATCTCTGTAGACCCTCTACCTGTTTGGTGAGCTCGCAACTGAATTAGGTTTTAAAAAATTCTATAAAACGACCAAAAGTTTACTGATGCTGCTATTTAAAATAATCAAACATTTAATAGATCGAATTGTATATATCTATTGACACAATACATACAGTTTCCTTCGCCTTTGATCTACCACTAACGTCCGCACAACAGCTGATATTTTTAACCTTTTAGTCTTCCTTGTTATACTTCTCTCTTAAACTATTAATCATGTCGAATAGTAGTTCTTTTATTGATTACATTGTTAATTCTAATAGAAAGAGAGTCTATAGAGCTCAGTTAGAGGTCGGAGAAGAGATATATTCACATTGTAGATCTATCTATACAGTAGGATTCCATGTGACGGGGAAAAATTCGTATCCTTGTACCCTGAAAGTAGGTGTGCAGCGCCATACAAGGGAGTGTCACATCCTGCTTTTTGTAGTTCTAAGGAATTCTTTCTAATTATTTTCACGATTAAAATAAATAACCAAAAAAAAAAAAAAAAAAAAAACCTCCTCTGTCCATGAACAACTCTTTCTTCCTTCCCTTCCATCCATGATAAACGTTCTACTCAAGAAGAAGTGAACAATTAATGATGGGAAACAATATCTTTGAATCTAACTTCACACTTAACTCTTTAGGCGGGAAAAAAAACCTTCACACTTGACTATTTTTTAGTAAAAAATAAATATAATAAGTAAATAAGTAAAATTATAAAAATAAAAAACAATGGATTTGCACTTGTCTTAATCCTCTTCTGTGAGACGCACCTCATCATATGAACCTCCCCGGCAAGCTGACCGAGCTCTATTCTCTAATCTGACAATCGCTTCATCTTTCTTTTTGAAAAATAAAATAAAATTATGTTTTTGTTTTTATTTTATTTTCACTCTCTCTTGGTCAAATGTTCTTTTCACACAACAGATAATGGTGGCCTATAACTATCTTAACCAGTAAATGATATATTAAGGGTTGTAACTTTGTTCTCTATCGTTGGGGAAAAAGTAACGTCCCCCCACCATAGACCTCTCCTAAAAATAAATACATCAAAATCTGTTTTTCCAACTGATCAATGTTTCATACTAATTTTCCAAATCACTGTTTTTAGAACAAGAACCAAATGGCTATATTACTTTATCATAAGTTTAGAATTTATTCTTTCTTGTTAAGGGTATTCTAGGTATTTTAGACGTAAAAGTGTAGTTTTGACTGAGGGAGGTGTAAGTTTACATAAATATTATCTCACGGCAAGAAAATGAAGAACTTTAAAATACAAGATATGTTTTTCTAAGTAAAAGCAAAACGCAAGGTATACTATATATATATATATATATATATATATATATATATATATAGAAAGAGAGCTCTACCCAAAACGACAAATGTTCAGTAATATCTTTGTTAAATCGACAGGATGAATTTTTTTTTTTCCCCCTTTTGCCCGCCCCATAAACCAAAAACTTTTCAGGGTAACTTACTTTTAATATCAGTAATGTGCGCTTCTCATTTGATAAAAAAAAAAAAAAAATCATATAAAAATGAACAGATAAGTAAGATTTAACGATTTAAAATAATTCCCTAGTTTCCCAAAGAATTCTCATAATTAAAATGTATGTCATCTAATAAAGCAATCCCAATATGCACGCAAGTACTTGAGCTCCTATGTACGTGGGTCCATGCATATGTCTTATATTTACGTTTGCATATATTTCCTATGGTTGTTCCTAGTTTCTTTTGTGTTTTCATATAAATTACAATCTATTTTGTTTAACTCGAGCTCATGTCATTAATAGTTTGGCAACCAAAAAAAAATTTTTTTTTTTATGATAAGAATTGGCTTTTTATGTAATCGGTAGATATTACTATTTGATATTGTTAGATTAAACAATGATTGTCAGTATCCATATTAAAATTTACAACGCAGCATATATAATTGCTTTTTATTATAAATCATATCATTCAAAAGTTAATCTAATGACTTAAAATACGATACCAATCTATAGCTTTTTTATTTTTAGTTTTTAAGAAAAATAATATGATGGAAAGTAGTTTTTTTTTTGTTTTTTTTTTTTTTAATTTTAAGAATAATGTGATGGAAATAATTGACAACTCCGATTTGTTTTCAAGTCTTCTGGGATAGTATGCACGCACCATAATAAGAAGCCATTTAAAACATAATATGATGGAAAAGTAGTTTTTCTTTCTTTTTTTTTTTTTTTTAACCATTGCATTCATATTTCTAGTCAAAAGTAGTATAGTAGAAAGTTGTTGACCGACATGCACGCAAACTAATAAGAAGTCATTTAGAACATATACGATGGAAAAGTAGTTTTTTTTTTTTTTTTTTGACCATTGCATTCATATCTCTAGTCAAAGTAGTATATAGAAAGTTGTTGACGCAAATGACATAACGTTCCTCTAACTATTGCATTATCTCTAGTCAAGAGTAAGAGATTTGATATACGACGAACTACTCAGTGACTACCAACCTAGTTTATATACTCTGCTCTCTAATATAATGGTTCACTCTCCCACTTCATTTTTTTTGAAGGGACTGATGAAGATATTTTCTTTTATTCATAATTTAGAAAATTTATGAAACCTTTGTGCAAATGAGTTTTTGGTGATGGAGATATTTGCTCTGTATACCAACACAAAAGAATGTACTGTATTTGCGTGTTTTTTTCTTCAATAGAGAAAAAACACACATTTCAAACCAAGCACACATTTGTAATATGATAATAAAACACATTCGAGTACAAGACACCAAACACATATTCTCTATGGTTTGTTTGTCTCATAATCTCATTTCACTCAACTGTATTTTTTTTATCTTTTTTCCAAAAGTTTTTATCTTTTTCCAAAGAATTTTTGTCTTTTCTGAAAATTCAAAAAAATTTACTATTACAACTAAAATATTCAACTCAAACTAACCAATCAAACACCCTTATGTATTTTTTGAATATTAACAGGGATATATTCTCTATGTATGCCAGCAATAAGAGTTCCACGTTGGTGGAAAGAGTACCTTTGCTTGATTTCATAGGCCGCGGAGCTAAGACTCATAAACTTGATATACAAACTTGCAAATGTTACTATATCCTCAGCAACTATCCTCTTTTTTTTAATCGATACATAATTTTATCTTTATCTCATTTAATTTCGTGAACTACCCATTCATTACTTTTTTTTTTTTTTTTAAATTGATGTTTATTCATTGTAGTAGACCGTTACGCATATATTTACAATATTCAATTTGATTATGTTGTTATTTATTGAGTTATTTTATATTTTACATGTTTATTTTAGTTTTTAGAGTCTATGTATTGAATCTGTGAAATATTATTACGGTCTAGATGGAGACTATCATGGATTGGGATTCTTTGAATCCAAAGGTCATGATAATTGGACTATAGGTCGATCATAATCCATCCAATCTTTTCCATGAACACCCCTAGTTGGCACATGAAACTTGATTATTATGCTAAAGTTTATCCCACCTTTCCATCTTCCTGTTGGCTTGATAGTGAAGAAATTTATCTTTTCTTTCTACTCTCTCACCAACCTCACTAATTTCTAAGTCTTCCACTCATATTTTCCCACGACTCCCATTCTTCAGCAACTGTCAAAAATATTACACCACCTCATTAGCTTTCCAATACTTTACCACCTTTCTCTTATCCCATTAACCAATTCTCTAAATTATGCACCCACGAAAATCACATGTGTGATACCCGAATTTTCTATATCCATATTTTCTCTTAAGGAATTAAATTCACAATATGTTCACAATCGTGAAAAAGCTTAATTTAAGCTTTTGATCGATTTTATGAATTCTGATGGGTTGGGAAGACTCAAAATTTATTTCTAAACTCGGAAACGGACCTTTCAAGTCGAAACGGTACAAAATTTTACGAAAGTCAACTTTGACCGAAAAGTCAAAGTTTTGACCGACAAAAAGTCAACCCTTTGACTTTTCGAGATTTTTCGAGTTCAGCGCGGAACGAGTTCCCGAGAATGAGTTTTGTGAACTAGATAGCAAGAATAAGCCGTAAAACGTCTCTAGAAAATCAAGCACACCGAGTTAGAGTTTAAGGGCAAAAAGGGTTCGGAAAAATTTGAGAAAAATATTTTTCGATCCGAAATTCACACAGATAAATTTTGTACTTCGGTATGAGATAAAAATATTGTGTTTTAAGAATCACAATATTAGAATTATCTCTGTAGCATAAAGGAGAAGAAAAATGAGCTGTGGAGAAGCAAAAATGCCAAACAAGCCTAGACAAGGATTGACTTGTGCCATGCCTTAGATGTCACCCTCCACTAGCCTTAAATTAGGCCACATAGAGCTGCTCTCCCTCCCCCTAATTTCGGCTGCACCTGCACAAAAGAAAGAAAAGAAAAAATGGAAAAAAAAAGAAAAAGCCTTTAAGGCATAACAACAAGTATGTCCATACCCCATCATCATTTCCCACAACTCTAGCTTACCTTTTGGCAGCCCTCCCCTCATCCACATCAAGGCTCGGCAGCCTTGGGAAAGAAAAAAGAAAGCAAGCAAAAGAAGCCTTAAATTAAGGCAAAAAGCTAACCACTACTTTTCACATCAATCTCTTCCATTCTCTCTCTTATCTTCCTTGTAATCTTTAACCAAAAAAACCTTGCTTTCATTTCATTAGAGGGTCGGCAGTAGAGGGAGAGCAAGAGAGAGAGAAAACCAAAGAAAATTTCTTGAGTTGTGGAGCTTAGGAATCCGGTTCTTCAAGGGTGAGAGCAAGAAAGAGTTGTGAGATTTTTTTGAGTTTTCTAAGTTGGAGCCGACCAAGAGAAGGAGAAGAAGAGGTGAGTGATTCTTGATTTTTTTCTTGGGGTTTTGCTCTTGAGGTTCGGCTTTGGAAGATGCAAGAAGAGCCAACAATTTTTTTTCTTGGATCTCCATTTTTTCCTAGGTTAGCCGTGAGCTTTGGTGAGCTAGGAGGAGGAAGAAATTCTTTTCCAACCAAACTAACCTTGTTCTAGGTAATTTCTCAACCTTAATCCTCTTTATTTTGAGCTTATTTTGAGGTTCATTTGAGATTCAATATGGTTGTAAGGACTTAAGTCCATTTATGATTTTGTGCTCTAGTTGTGTGTATGCTTGATTTCTAGCTCTAGGGTTGGTTTGACTTTAAATTCTTGCTTGGTTTGTGATAATTTTTGTTTGTGAACTTCATGCTAGAAAACGTTGTGTGTTTGAATCTTAGGCTCCCGAAGTGTCGGTCGAGTTAGATGCGCGAAATAGGACGCAAACCGAAAACGAAAGTCGAAAACTGTCCAGATTCGGGTTGAACCTGACCATTTGGAAGTGAGATTTAAGCCTCTAGAGGCCCGAATGGGTTAAAACTCAAACACGAAAGTTTCTCGAAACAGTTTTTCTAGAGGAGCACTGGACGAATACCAAATTAAGGCTCCAAAGCCTTCGTTTTCAAAGAAACCCCGTGGCTGACCCCTGGGCGCAGTCCACCGGATTTTTCGGATCAGCCCCGGTTTTAAAAAAAAAATGGTATCAATCTAGGCAGAATTGATTTTTTGCAAAAACAGAAAGTTTTAGCATTTTCGATAGCTACAACTTTCGTGAAGACAAGTTTTTCAAATTCCCGACGGATTTTTAAATAGACGTTGTTTAATGAAGGTGTGCCAGGAATCCGAAAATTCCTTCACCAAAGTTTTACAAAGTGTTTTCAAAAAAAATTGTAAAAGTGTTCTAAACCGTTATTTTAACTGCGAAAACCGTTCCAAAGGCGGGTTTCGACCTTAAATGACATTTATAAGTAATTATTTCAAAAGTTGGAATTTTATAAAGAGTTTTACGGATTTTTGAGAAAAATCTTGTAAAAGTGCAAAAAGGAAAAATGTAATTTTAAGTTAAGAAAATTTAAGAAAATGTATTTTTCAAAATAAAAATGGTAATCAAGCCGATTACGGGCCGTAACCGGGAATAGGACCCGAGTTATTGGGCTTAGGCCCAAAGAGCCCAAAATTGACAAGGGTTGACCAGTAGTTGACCAATTGTCAACTTTGGTTGACCCACAATAAGAAAAGGTAACCTTAAGGGTTATCCAACGTAACCCTAAGGAATACCATAAGTTAATGGCCAAGCAAAATGGGTCAAGGCCATTGACCCAATATGCTATAATAGAATGGTAAGCCCAAGGTAGTAAAGAAAAATCCAATAGAAGTTAAAGGAGAAAATTAAGAGGTTATCCAACGTAGCCTTTTAAGGGATTAATCAAGTCCAAAATTTATCCCAACAATAAAAGGCCAATTAGGACAGGTCAGTAATCTGACGGGGACATACAACTAGGTTATAGTGGGTATGTTGGTTAGGGTACCAACGTTCTACAATTAGAAACAGAAACTCACGTGTGTCCTTTCTCAAGCAGGAGAGGACGTGTAGCTGTACTTCGAGACAGGACAGCGACAGTAAAGGAATTAGCGCAGAGGTAAGTACAACTCCGCCTACAGCATAGGCTCTAGTTGATGCTTACTAAAGTAAGATTAGATGCATGCTAAGGGTGTATGATATTGTATGCTATGCATGATATGCTATGCGATGTTGTGCTATAAGTTAATTGCCATGTAATTGTGCTAGTATGCCATGTATAGAAAGCATGATCAAATATGAATTAATGTTCAGTATGAGTTAGGATTATGTGACATCACGATTGCATGTTCACTAAATTCCTACAAGATAAATAAACTCAAGATTGAGTTAAGAAAATATAAGAAAACATAAGAAGGCAAGCGAGCTTGCCGGTGTAGTACCACCCGTCCGAGGTCGGGTAGAATTATGGTTTGAGTTGGACAGGGCTGGCCGCCCCAACCACTCCATAGTTGCGCGCCGGGTACGAACACCAAAGGTAAGGGCCCTAAAAGAAAGATAAGCGAAGAAAGTAAATACGAGCATAACTGGACCATGCATGTGTAGACATTGTTAGTTATGCTATTATGAACGATGTTATGTGATTATGAATGGTTATGTATGGATATGTATGTTAAGTTAGAAATGTATTTTCGATATGGTTATATGTAAGTCGCGGATGAGACAGTTGTACTTGCTGAGCGAAAGCTCACTGTCTTACGTCTATGCTGTAGGTAAGCAGCCTGTCGCAATGCATGATGCAAGGTGGCGAGGCGTGGCGAGGCAAGCTGTGAAATCGTGGGACTTTATGCCGCTACGCGTTTTGACTTTTTGAGTTTTATAATTATGTAATTAGATTTTATACTGACACCTTTTCTAAGAACACGTTTGATTCGTGTATATAAAAAAAAAAAAAAAAATTTCCGCTGTGTTTTAAGCTAATTTATAAGTATGTAAGTAAGTAAGTCAGCAGTGTAACGGCCTGTGCAAGGCGGGTCGTTACAGAGTTGGTATCAGAGCGGTTCCCTGCGATAAGATTTCACAGTCTGCCAGTCATCGCGCCATCATTGTAAGTTAAGTTTTCAGTTTATTTATTTTTCGTGCCAGTATTTATGTATGGGGTTATGCTATGTTAGACGCGTGAGATGGACCCGGAGTTGATCGACGACGACCGTGAGGCGGCCAAGGCGTTTTACGGATCACGGCCTTTACTTTACGATGGCACGGAGCAGTCTGCTTCGATAGTGGCTTGGCTATATGATATGGAGACGATTTTTCGCATCTGCCATATCGTGAACCCTCTGCGGTTCTACTGGCGAGTCGCTGCCTGATTGCCGACGCCCGCACGTGGTGGATGACTGACGGTGAGCGCCAGATGCCCGACAGGACATGGGCACAGTTTCGCATGATAGTGTTGACGCGGTTCGGGCCGGTCCCTGCCGAGGGGCACGATATCGACGCCCAGTATCTAGATCCCGCGATCTACAGGGATATGTACCATCACCGCTTCCAGATTTTGGCTGCCGAGTGGCATGCCTATCCTCATGAGTCGATGCTGCATTACTGCAAGCGCTTTCGGGAGGCCATGCTGCCTCATATTCCGCAGGACATACCACTACCGCAGCTCCAGACCATAGTATTACTACGGAACGGAGTTCCCCCTCCGATCCGCCAGTACGTCATAGAACCTACACTTGGACGGACAATGGAGGACATGACAGAGTCTATTATGGAGGCGGAGATCATTGCCCACATGGGGCCGGCTGATGCGTATGTGGCCCCGCACGAGGTACCCGCTGATGACGCCGGTCAGGCAAGTCCCGTATATGAGCCTGATCCAGTTATTCCCGAGGACCCAATTCCTGACGTTCCGGAGGCCGAGGTCCCCGAGGGAGTAGAGGACCCGATGGACGACGACGATGACGGTGATGTCGTGCCAGTGATTGACATACCAGAGGACCCTCCACTCGTTATCCTTCTCAGCGACGATGAGGGGGAGGAGGTCGAGGCGGAGCCCGCGGCCGGGCTGGATGCCGAGGTCATCGAGATCGACGACGACGAGATGATAGTCATCAGCGATGACGAGGAGTACGAGGACGACCCCGAGGAGGTCCTGTTCCACGATGGGGATTGGGACCCAGACTCCGACGCAGACTCAGGCGTCTCGATTTATACACTTGAGGCCGTTCGCTAGCCTAGAGAGCGTCTTTATGTATTTTTGTTTTGTGATTTCATGTATGTATGTTGACTTAGGACCCTATGTATAGGATGGAAAGTGGTAGACACTTCCATCCCAGCCCTGATATTGTACGATGGAAAGTGACAGACACTTCCATCACCTTTTTGACGGGGCAGATATATGATGTACGATGGAAAGTGATAGACACTTCCATCCCATTCTTTTTGATCATGTATTTTTTTTGAGCCATGTTTATACGGCTTGATGGTAAAGTGATAGACACTTCCATCCTGTATTTTGACCAGGTGTATAAAAAGATGTATGAACAGTTTGATGAATGTTATATGAAATTACAGTATGGTAAATTACAATGTACAGTGTATGTGATTATAATCAGTATTATGTTGTACTTTTGAAAGTGTACAAAAGGCCGTGCAGATACGGCATATGCATGACATGAGTATGTCTATTATGAAAGTTAAGATATGATTATGAAGCTATAATGTACTATTTATCTAGTGTGATGCTATAGTACTCTTTTTCATTATAATATGACATGTATGTTGATTTATGATGAGATATGTATGAGTTGATGTGTTAGTATACGATGAGCTAAGTTTGCATGGAAGAAAAGGTATTGATGAGATAATGATATCTTTTCTTATGATAGAGCATAGAAGATGGTTCGTCCAAGGAGAACCATGCCTTTGAACCCACCAGAGCCAAACCTGGCCGCCGTTGTAGCCGACTTACAACGACAGCTGCAAGAGTCGCAGCAGGAAACAGCGAGACTTCGAGCTCAAGTAGCTCAGATGCAGCAAGGACCCCGGGTCAACGAGGTCCCACCTCCAGTGCAACCGGTACCGCCAGTAGTACCACCGGTAGCACCGCCAGCACCAGCAGCACAACCAGCAGCCCAACCGGAGGTTCAGCCGCCGATTCCTCCGAATGTTAACGTACCCATAGCACCTGCCGGAGTACAACTAGATCTGCCACCAGTGAGGGAAGATCTACTTTATGAGCGCTTCAGACGGATGAAGGCGCCGGAATTCGAGGGCCCAACGGACCCGATTGCGGCAGACAACTGGCTAATCGATATCCAAGTTATCTTGGATTTCATGCGACTGACGGAGCAGGAAAAGGTTCTCTGCGCTTCGTTTGCCCTTAAGAAGGACGCACGGCACTGGTGGAGGACAGTCCAGATGCGCCGAGACGTCGCGGCCATGAACTGGCAAGATTTCGTGACGGAGTTTCGAACGATGTACTACAACCAAGAGATCCTCGCTGCTCAGCAGGACGAGTTTACCAACTTCCGACAGGGGTCGATGACGGTCATGGAGGCCGTGAAGAAATTTGAACAACTGGCTCGACTATGTCCGGATGTGGTGCCGAGTGAAAAAGAAAAGGTGCGAATGCTGATGAAGATGTTTCGGACCGATATCGCCAAGCAAGTGAGTGCTGGCAGCAGCCCACCTACAGTGGTGTCCGACTGTATCAGTCGGGCAATAAGGGCTGAGTACTGGATCAACCAAGACAAGGAGGCCAGAGCTCAAATCTTTAAGGCAAGGAAGGAAGAGAAAGCGATGACAAGGACAACGCAGCCCCGACAAGATTCGGAGTCACAACCGAAAGGCCAAGCGAGTAACCCCGCGCAAGACTCCAACCGATCTGGGAGGAACAAGCGAAAGGGAAATTTCTCAGGTCAGGGCCAACAAAGAAATTTTCCTCAGAAGAAGAACGATCGTGGGAACCAGAATACTAACACTGACTATACGGAGTGCGCAACTTGCGGGAGGAAACATCCGGGAGTGTGCAGGATGGGGACAAACACGTGCTTTCTATGCGGCAAGGAGGGACACTATGCAAGGAGCTGCCCCCAGAACATCCAGAATCAGAACCCTCCGTATCCAAACCGGAACCCCAACAGTCATCAGCTGCACGCAGTTCAGGCAAGACTCGAAGGACCATCGATCACGCAAGGAAGATTGGAGGCTCCAGAACCCCAGACCAGGATTTACGCCTACACTGATGGAAACGCCGAAGCAGGAACTTCGCACGCAAGGACGAACTAGACTCCTACCGCTATATATTTATATATATATGTGACTTTATCGTACGGTATAATTTTGGTGCCACTCCTTTGTGTGTATTTATGGAGTGTGCCTAGGAATTTGGAAGTAGTATGAACAGCTGAGACAGTTCTTTTTGCTGTGTAAAGAGACTTCATGGTCAGATATGGAATGTTAAAATACCCCAAAATTAGTATGGTAATGATTTTATAGCTAACATGAGGAATGATATGGCGAAAGACGTGTCAAAATACTTAACTTGTTAGAAAGTTAAGGTTAAGCGCCGACATCGTGAAGGAAATATGCAGAGGATAGAGTCTCCAGAAGGAAAATGGAAGCAACTATCCCGAATTTGTGATAAGATTGCCTAAGACTACGAGTGAGAACGACACAATTTGGGAACTATCGTGGAAAGACTAAACCCGACAGTCCACTACATCACGATTAAAGCTACCTTTTCAACAGAGAATTGGTAGAAATTCACGTAACTAAGGCCGTAAGACTGCCTGGAGTGCCGAAAGTGAGCATCTTAGGCTGCAATGGACGCTTCGCTACTCGACTTTATACATTTGTTCACACTCCTATGGGGTTGAAATTGGAGTTTAGCACGGCATTTCACCCTAATCGAAGGGCCAAATCGACAAGAACTACCCCGAATGGTTCTAATTTTCGAGGACGAAAATTTTTAAGGGGGGTAGATTGTGATATCCGAATTTTCTATGTCCATATTTTCTCTTAAGGAATTAAATTCACAATATGTTCACAATCGTGAAAAAGCTTAATTTCGAGCTTTTGATCGATTTTATGAATTCTGATGGGTCGAGAAGACTCAAAATTTATTTCTAAACTCGGAAACGGACCTTTCAAGTCGAAACGGTACAAAATTTTACGAAAGTCAACTTTGACCGAAAAAGTCAAAGTTTGACCGACAAAAAGTCAACCCTTTGACTTTTCGAGATTTTTCGAGTTCAGCGCGGAACGAGTTCCGAGAATGAGTTTTGTGAACTAGATAGCAAGAATAAGCCGTAAAACGTCCCTAGAAAATCAAGCACACCGAGTTAGAGTTTAAGGGCAAAAAGGGTTCGGAAAAATTTGAGAAAAATATTTTTCGATCCGAAATTCACACAGATAAATTTTGTACTTCGGTATGAGATAAAAATATTGTGTTTTAAGAATCACAATATTAAAATTATCTGTGTAGCACAAAGGAGAAGAAAAATGAGCTGTGGAGAAGCAAAAATGCCAAACAAGCCTAACAATTGACATTGTGCATGCCTTTTCACCCTCCACTAGCCTTAAAGCACATAGCTGCCTCCTCCCCCTATTCGGCTGCACTGCACAAAAGAAAGAAAAGAAAAAATGGAAAAAAAAGAAAAGCCATTAAGGCAATAAGAACCCAAATATTCCATCAAAGACAACTCATTCCCACAACTCTTTATTTTTGCAGCCCCTCCCCTATCCACATCAAGTCGGCAGCCTTGGAAGAAAAGAAAAGAAGCAAAAGAAGCCTTAAAAAGGCAAAAAGCTAACCACTACTTTTCACATCAATCTCTTCCATTCTCTCTCTTATCTTCCTTGTAATCTTTAACCAAAAAACTCTTGCCTTTCATTTTCATTTTCGGCAAAGAGGAGAGCAAGAGAGAGAGAAAACAAAGAAAATTTCTTGAGTTTGAGCTTAGGATCCGGTTCTTCAAGGAGTGAGAGCAAGAGAAGATTGAGAAATTTTTTTGATTTTCTTGTTGGGCCGACCAAGAGAAGGAGAAGAAGAGGTGAGTGATTCTTGATTTTTTTTTGGGGTTTTGCTCTTGAGGTTCGGCTTTGGAAGATGCAAGAAGAGCCAACAATTTTTTTCTTGGATCTCCATTTTTCCTAGGTTAGCCGTGAGCTTTGGTGAGCTAGGAGGAGGAAGAAAT
>JAINRI010000236.1:0-30009 GCA_025413485.1 Ficus microcarpa | reverse complement strand
CTCTGCACAAAGTTCCAAGCAGTCTGGGAGGAACAAGCGGCGAAAGGGAACTTTACCAGCCAGGGTCAACAGAGAAATTTTCCCCAGAAAAGGAACAACCAGGGAAATAAGGGGAACAACGTTAATTACCCCACGTGTGTAAAGTGTGGGAGGAAGCACCCAGGAGTCTGCAGAATGGGGACGAATACTTGCTACCTATGTGGCAAGGAAGGACATTATGCGAGGAGCTGCCCTCAAAATAATCAGAATCAGCACCCTCCTTATCAGAACCGGAACCCCAACCATCCTCAGTTACATGCAGTCCAAGCCAGGCTTGAAGGACCTTCAATAGCACAAGGCAGATTGGAGGCGCCTGAACCCCAAGTCAAGATTTATGCTTACACGAAGGGAGACGCCGAGGTAGGAACATCACAAGTGGTGACAGGTCAGATTTCTATCACCACCTACGATATGATTGCGTTGTTTGATTCTGGCGCTACTCATTCATTTATATCAATGGAGTTCGCTCAGAAATTAGGAAGCAGGGTGAATAGGGTAGAACAACCCTTTAAAGCTTCTCTGACATCCAGAGAGATTTTGTGGTCCAACTTTTGGATTCAAAATGTTTCCGTTATTATTTGTGACAGAGAATTACTTGTAGATCTCATCGCAATCAAACTTCAAGATTTCGATGTGATCTTAGGGATGGATTTCTTAGGAAGGTACAACGCTAAGATTGACTGTCGAAAGCATTGTGTAACGTTCAGCCTGGACGACAAGGACGAGTTTAATTTCTACGGACAACCCCAGAATTCAGCCACCAAATTCATCTCGGCAATAAGAGCATGGAAGATGTTAGCTAATGGATGTCAGGGGTATTTAGCTAACATGGTAGACAAGGATCAAGAAAGGGAGCTAACGCCGGAAGATGTTCCTATTATAAGGGAATACGTAGATATCTTTCCACAGGACTTGCCTGGACTTTTGCCGGAACGTAAAATCTCATTTGAGATCGAGTTCCTACCCGGAGCCGCACCTATATTGAAAGCGCCGTACAGAATGGCACCCTCAGAACTGAGAAAACTTCAGGTACAGCTACGGGAATTGCTGGACAAAGGGTTCATCAGACAGAGTCACTCTCCATGGGGAGAGCCTGTCTTGTTCGTGAAAAAGAGGGATGGATCTCTGCGCATGTGCATCAATTACCGGGAGCTAAACAAGATTACGATTAAAAACAAGTACCCCCTCCCGAGGATTAACGATCTCTTCAATCAACTCAGGGGAGCAATTGTATTTTCGAAGATCGACTTACGTTCAGACTACCATCAGCTTCGGATCAAGGAGTCAGACATCTCCAAGACAGCTTTCCAAACGCGATATGGGCACTATGAGTTCCTGGTCATGCCATTTGGATCGACCAGTGCCACAGCCGCTTTTATGGACCTTATGAATCGAGTGTTCAAGGAGTACTTGGATAAGTTCGTTATCGTCTTTATTTATGATATTTTAATTTATTCAAGGTCCAAGGAGGAGCATGAGCATCACCTTAGGTTGGTGATGGAAATGCTAAGGCGACATCAGTTGTATGCTAAATTCACAAAATGTGAATTTTAGCTGGAAAATGTTCATTTCTTGGGGCATGTAGTGTCAAAGGAAGGCATCTCCGTAGATCCAGCAAAAGTGGAAGTGGTCAGTATGTGGCCGATACCCAGGAACGTCACGGAGATAAGGAGTTTTCTTGGATTGGCGGGATACTACCGAAGATTCGTGGAAGGATTTTCGAAGATTGCAGCACCCCTCACCGCCCTCACCCGAAAAGAAAAGAAATTTGAATGGACTCCGAGATGCGAGGAGAATTTTCAAGAGCTTAAAAGGAGGCTGACAAGCATGCCCGTACTGATAATTCCTGATATAGACGCAGGAAACTTCGTGATTTATAGTGATGCTTCTAAGAATGGATTAGGAGCCGTCCTGATGCAGAATGGGAAAGTAGTGGCCTATGCATCACGACAACTAAAAAATCACAAAAGGAATTATCCTATGCACGATTTGGAACTAGCAGCGGTGGTCTTCGCACTCAAAATTTAGAGGCACTACCTGTACGGAAATAGATGTGAAATCTACACCGATCATCAAAGCCTCAAGTATATTTTTACTCAGAAGGAGTTAAATATGAGGCAACGTAGATGGTTAGAGCTTGTAAAGGATTATGACTGTGAAATCCTTTACCACCCTGGAAAGGCAAACAGGGTACCTGACGCGTTAAGTAGGAAGTCAGTAGGCATGCTGATGTCTATTGAAGCATTTCCTAAGCCTCTACAAAGGGAGATTGCTGATTTCAACCTAGAGATGATAACGGGAAGATTATCTTCGCTAACCCTTAAGTCTGATCTGCTAGACTCCATCAAAGCACACCAAAGAAAGGGTTCCTCATTGCTGAAAGCACAACTTTTTGGCGAAAAGAACACGGAGTTCAGGGCTTCTGCTGATGGCATTGTCTACTTTAAGGAGAGGATTTGTGTTCCTAACGTGGAAGATTTGAAAAATCAAATAATGTCGGAGGCACATAAAACGCCATATTCTGTACATCCAGGAGCTTACAAGATGTACAAGGATCTCCGAGAAACCTATTGGTGGCCCAATATAAAGAACAAAGTAGCGGAATATGTATCGAAATGCCTAACTTGTCAAAAAGTTAAGGCTGAACACCGACATCCTGGAGGTGAATTGCAGAAAATAGAGCTTCCTGAATGGAAGTGGGAGCAAATTACTATGGATTTTGTAGTAGGACTACCCAGGACTACAAGTGGGAATGACACGATTTGGGTCATTGTTGATCGATTGACCAAATCGGCCCACTTTATCGTGATTAAAGCCACCTTTTCGGTAGAAAAATTGACAGAAATTTACGTAGTTCAAGTCGTTAGACTACACGGAGTACCAAAATCGATCATCTCGGATTGTGACGGACGTTTCACTTCGCGATTTTGGACAAGTGTTCACGCTGCCATGGGATCGAAATTGAAATTTAGTACGGCATTTCACCCCCAAACTCATGGTCAATCGGAGAGAACCATCCAGACACTGGAGGATATGCTAAGATCATGTGCCTTGGATTTCAAAGGAAATTGGGATCAGAAGCTGCCATTGATCGAATTTTCCTATAACAATAGTTATCATGCTTCAATTGGGATGGCCCCATTTGAAGCATTGTATGGACGGAAATGTCAATCACCCATCCATTGGCAAGAAGTTGGGTAGAAACAGTTGCAAACCACGGACTTCATCGAGAAGACGTCCGAGGATATCAAGAAGATTAAGCAAAGGCTCGACGTAGCTTTTAGCCGACAGAAAAGCTATGCCGATAAACGTCGAAGACCGTTGGAGTTTCAAGTCGGGGATGCCGTTTTCATCAAGATTGCTCCTGTGAAAGGGGTAATGCGATTCAGCAAAAAAGGGAAACTTAGTCCAAGGTACACGGGACCGTTTGAAATCCTTGAAAGGATTGGGAAAGTCGCGTATAAGCTCGCCTTACCGCCAGAGTTAGCATCTATGTACAACGTTTTTTACGTTTCAATGCTGAAGAAATACGTATCTGACCTTTCCCACATACTTAGTCAAGAACCGGTAGAGGTTCAGACTGATTTGACTTACGAGGAGAAACCCATTCGAATTCTCGATAGGGAAGATAAGGCCTTAAGGAATAGAACAATTCTCATGGTTAAGGTCTTATGGCGAAACCAAGGGTTGAAGAAGCAACCTGGGAATTAGAGGATGAGATGAGGAAGAACTACCCCGTATTGTTCTGATTTTCGAGGACGAAAATTTATAAGGGGGTAGATTGTAATACCTGATTTTTCTATGTTACTGTTTCCTATTTAAAGGAATTAAATGCATGCCGTGAAGGCATTTACGAAAAAACTTGATTTAAAGCTTTATTATGTGTTGTGAGTTCTTATGGCTTTATAAGACTCAAAGATGATTGCTTAGATAAGCAAATAGCCTTTTCAAATGAAAAAGGATGAAAATTTCATGATTTTAGGTCGGTCAAAAGTTTGACCGAAAAAGTCAACTTTGACCCAGGAAAGTAAAAGTTTGACCAAAATGGTCAAAGTGACGACTGTGTAATTTTGTGACGAGCAGTATGAAAAATATACTATGAAACCCCATTTTACGGGTAAGATAGCATAAATTGAAGCTAAAACCGCCATAGAAAAATCAAGTACACTAAGTTAAGGTAAAGGGCAAAAAGGACTTAAAGAAACAAAGAAAAAATTTTTACAGTCTATTTTTGCACAAATAAATTTTTGACTGCAGTATAAAATAACAGTACTGTGTATTAGTGAACACAGTATTGGATTTATCTGTGTTAGTTTAACATTAGACTGCTTTTCGGAAAAAGGTGCCAAACAAGGCCTTATATTTATGACATCATCCATTTTTGAATTATGACATCATAATTCTGTGAACAAAACATTGAAAGACAAGTGTTTTGTTCTAGAATCTCCTAGCTCTTCCATGGCCGGCCACCTAGCATGCACTTTGTGCAATTTTTTAACTCTTAAGGGGTTCTTTGGCAATTTTTGAAACTTCTCCCTCACCTATAAATAGGGGTGTGTGGTTGTTCATTTTAATTGAAAAATCTAGCTAAACTTTGGCAATTTTTCTCCACAAAAACCGAGTGTGATGAAGAGTGAGTGAAGAGAGAAAAACAAAAAAAATTTCAAAGGGGCAATTAGGGGTATGTTCGGTTTTGATCTAGAAAACCAATAAGGAAAGCTTAAAAAATTTTCTAGCACCATTTTTGGGTAAGCAGCCGATTATGGGAGAAAGAAGAAAGACAAGAGAAAACCAAAAATTTCTAAGTGGAAATTTAGGGGAGAGTTGGATTTGAGCAAGAAACCAAGAATAAGCTTGAAAAACAAATTTTTGGACCATTTTTGGTTGAAGGCAGCCATCGATTTAGGGAGAAGAAAGGAAAAGGAAAACTGAAAATTTTCATGGGGAGGGCTTGAAGTGGCCGAGCCTTGGTGGAGGACCAATCAAGAGAGCAAAAGAAAAATTTTGGTTCCTTGGTTAGTAGTAAGGCCAGTTGTGGTGCCTAGGGAGAAAGGAGGAATTTTTGGTGCCAAACCAAACCTTAGCCAACTCCTTGTTTTGATCAAGGTATTTTTCTCAAACCCTAATCATTTTCAATCAAGTTTTCAATTTGAAATTTAAATTGTATTTCAAGTTGAGGTTTGTATGAGCATAAGTTCAAGTTTTATTTTTGTGCCCTAGATTAGCTTTATGGTGCTTGATTAGATAATTAAGGGTGGTTTGGTTCAATTATGTTGATTTATTATGCATGTGCTTATTTGAATATTAGGATTGCATGCTAGATTGCTTAATAAGTTATATGTCCCCTAAATGTGTTCAAGTATGTGCTAGAATGATTATATGGATTGCTAGAAATAAGTTTTGGTATGGAATGGTTTGATTGTATGCAAGCTTAGAACCATGCAACACTAGGATTAGGGCAATCGGTTTAGGGGCTGCATGGACATGTTGGGTTGGCATGAATGATAAAGTGGGACGTTAGAAATGCTGCATGCTTGCTGTCTAGGCTCCCGAAGTGGTCGGTCGAGTTAGACTTTACGAAATAGGACGTAAACTGGACCTAACAACCAAAACTGCTAGTTCGGATTCAAAACTGGCCAGTTTCGGGAAAGTTGAAATTTGAGGCCTTTAGAGGCCGAATTGGGTAAAACGTAAAACACAGAAGTTGTAGAAAAATGTTTTTCCTAGGGGACAACACGAACCATTTCTCATAATGAGGCTCCAATGGCCTTGGTTTTCAGCAAAAACTGAGCCTGGCCGTGCCCAGTATTTTCTCACGGCCAGGTGACTTCAACACAGCATAAGGTTGCCTTAACATCTGAACTGGGTTTTTCTTAAAACACAAAAGTTTTAGAATTTTTCAAGAGCCAAAACTTTCGTGAAGACAACATTTTCTAATTCAATTCAAATTTTTAAATATAAACTGATTTCTAAAAACTATGCAGGGAACAAGAAATTCCTGCACAAGATTTTTTGAAACCAATTCAAGAAAACTGTATTTTGCTTCAAAACCACTGTTTTAACTTAGAAAACTGTTCTAAAGGCAGTTTTTAGCCCTCAAACATTTTATAAAATCATCTTTCAAGAATCAAGAATTTTTATAAGAAATTAAAGAAGTTTTGGGCTTAATTGTCAAACTTCTCAAAAAATAAGACTTTCAAGCCAAAGTTTTGTAAGAAGGTCAATGACGGATGGTAACCGGGAAAATATACCCGAGTTACTGGGCTTAGCCCCACAACCCAATGTTGATCCATAGAGGGTTGACTTTAGGAATGACCACTCAAAAGGTTACCCGATATAACTTATTAGGTTATGGATTAAGGAAGACTAAGTTATGAGTCCAAGGTTGGGAGATGACCTAACCCTATGAGTTTGTATGTGGATTTAGCACATAAGGTTATCCAACGTAACCTACTAAGTTATGATTTACGTTAATAGGGTCATTTATGGTAACCCAATACCCAATGGGATAAGGGTACTTAGTGTAACTAAACATAAGTAGGTTTATGGTTTAGGGGGACATATAACCAAAGCATTGCATGAATGTTGGTTGAGAATCAACATATTGTGGTTAAGATTAGAGACCTTACCTATGTCCTTCAATCAAATAGGAAGTACCCTGCAGCTGTACCCCGAAGTAGAGCAGCAACAACTCGGACATAGTAGACGAGGTAAGTACAACGCCGCCTACAGCATAGGCTATTAGTTGTATACTTACCTAGGTATGATTGATGTGTTATGTGTTATGTGTTACGTGTTATGTGTTATGTGTTATGTGCTACGTGCTATATGCTATGTTGGATGCCAAGTTATGTGCAATATGATATGCTTATGTTATGAAGTATGCTAAGTAAGAAATGCATGTTAAGTTAAGTATGTGGTATGATTATGAAGCAAGAATAAGTGACATCATGATGCATGCTCACTAATTCTAATAAGAATAACGAGTTCAAGAATGACACGATGAAAGAAAGAAAGAAGGTAACAAGTTGCCTAGGCGACAAGTCGCCTGTGTCGTACCACCCGTCCGAGGTTGGGTTGGACTATGGTTTGTGTTGGACTTGGACTGGCCACCCCAATCACTCCATTGTTGCGCGCCGGGTATGAACACTCATGTTAAGGGCCCCTAAGTGAGATAAGAAATGAAAGTAAGCTAAGGTTGAATAAGAAAGCATAATATGAACATAATTGGTTCATGTATACATTATGTGATGGTGTGTTAAGTGATGAAATAAATTGTTATGTTATGACAAGTGTAAGTTAAGATGTACGATAGGTTATGTGTCGCGGTATAAGAGTTGTACTTGCTGAGCGAAAGCTCATTGTCTTAAGTTTATGCTGTAGGTAAGTAACCTGCCAACAATTGATGATACAAGATGGAGGAGCGTGATCGGGCACTGTGAAACGTGGGGAATGGAAGCCGCTACGCGTTTCGAATTTATATGTGTATTATGGAATGTGTAATATCCGATATTTATTTAACATTAACGCCCGTACGCACTAATGCTATTATACGTTTGCTTCTTATATTCCGTATTCGTTCGTACGCGCTGTAAAAAAAAAAATTCCGCCGTTTTTCGCATAATAAGTAAGGAAGTTTCATATATGTAATTCATGTATGTACGGTAACGGCCTGTGCTAGGCGGGTCGTTACAATGGGTTGCCTCATCAAACTCAGTGCACTCTCTCAAAATGGCCATTTGAGTTATTATGCACTCAAGTTGTTTGATGAAATGCCCCAATCAGATACCTTCATTTACAACACCATCACGAGAGACATGTTGAATTCCTAGTTGTCCACAAGCTGCCTCCTCTATTACCTCGGCGTTTCGCGCCACTCCAAAGCACCAAAGTTCCGAACTGCTTCACTTTCCTTTCCGTTGTTGGTGCATGTTGCCTTGCCAATGCCACATTCTCAAGTTCACCTTCGGAGAAAAAGACTTTTGTCAAAATAGCTTGATCAATATATACGTCAGCTTTTGAGCTTTGGATGATACAAGGAATGTGTTTGATGAAATGCCCACGCAGGACAAAGTGTCTAGTACAACTCTGATAGACGGATACTCTGGGTGTGGGTTTTTCAACGAGGTGTTTCACCTCTTTTGAGTCGAATCCTGAGAGGAGCTCAGTTTCTTTGAAAACCATGTTTGCGTCTTTGGTGCAGAGCTACTGCTTTCACAAGGCATTTGCTTTGTTTGAAAAATTGCGGGACAAAAAGTTAGGGTTGGACAATTCTTGGTAGCAAGTATGCTCACAACTTGTACTGAATTAGGCACTCTAAATCTAGAGAATTGGATACACAGATGTATAGAGGAAAGTGGAATTGAATTAAACTCCAAATACGCGTCAACAATTAATTGTTTACCTTTATTGCAAATGCAGTTGCTTGGAGAATGCCTACAGAGTTTTATTGCATGATTGTTGGGCTAGAATTGCACGCCAAAGACAATGCAGTCGTCAAGCTCTTTAAGAAGATGTAGAGGGAGTTGGTGACTCCTGAAAACATCATGATGCATGAGCATAGTTGAACTTGGGAGGCGACCTATATGGCTTGGGCCTCGAAGAAATGCCCGACCCGTCCCCTAGGTGCATGTACGGATTCATAAGGGACTCCTTGAAATAATGGTCTAAACGGATAATGTTTGGGGTGTACTCCCGAGTCTAATAATGGGTGATGTTTAAAAAAGTTGATTGTGCTTCTCCCACAGTTACAACTTTTGGGAGGAATGGTTGCATCCCTCCTACATCACATCACTTTGTTAGTCTCCCTAGTGCTTGCACTCACTTGGGGTTGTCGAAGAAGGGCGTCATGACTTCTTTCAAATGACACAAGTTTGTCGAGTTCAGTTGAGAACTCAAAACCGAGCATTGTGGATGCATGGATGATTTGCTTGGAAGAGTTGGGATGTTAAAGGAGCCTAAAGAGATTATAAACAACATGCCAATAAGCCTAAGGGAACGTGGGAAAAAGACCAAAAGGCCCTTGCTTGCTGCAATGCATCAACAAGCAACTAATGCCCTCCCTTGGAAAAGCAATTTGCTTTACTCTTTATTAAAGGAACTGTTGGAATTGTACTTTTCCCAAGCTCATTTCTTGTTACCATTCCTATATCTTTCTATTTTAAACACAGGTAGCAACTATACTTCTAATCTCCCTTTAATGCTATCTAATTTTAGTATTTTATTCTATCACCATTATTTATAGGGAAAAGTACCTGAATGATACAAATTTTAAGATCATTACACCAATATGATACAGAAGAATAACATTAAACCAATATGACACAAAATCAAACTAAAGTAAACTAAAATTTGTATTATGTTGATCAATTAAAAAAATGTGGTTATTTAGGTAATTTTTTCTTATATCTTTTATCTTTAATTATTCTTGATATCTATCCTTTTGGTTTATTTATTTCAATTTTCCAACTTTCAATATTTATTTATTTATTCATGCTCATTTGGTTATTTCTTACTTATTGCAATAATTTTATTATGTTTATTGTTGGTTATTTATAG
This sequence comes from Ficus microcarpa, assembly GCA_025413485.1. Taxonomy (NCBI): domain Eukaryota; kingdom Viridiplantae; phylum Streptophyta; class Magnoliopsida; order Rosales; family Moraceae; genus Ficus; species Ficus microcarpa. Next base: position 20,412 of record JAINRI010000236.1, on the reverse strand, counting down.
ATAAATTGTTGAAGTTATTTATACTCAGCCTTTATTACTGTGGCCCATTATTATTTGCTTTATTATTTAGATAACTAATTGTTGTCACTTTTTTTAACACACTTAATTTATCACAATGAAACTAATCTTAGAGTATAATAAACAAAGTGTTTTAATCAATTTTCTTTATTTCAGAGAGTTTAATAGATCAATTCTTATGCAACACACCAATCATAAATAAGTACATTTATTATATTTTTCATACAGTCAAATTTAAAATGACATTCATAAATAAGGCACTTAGGATAAAAACACTCTCATCATTTCTAGAATATTATTTCCATAATTTCCCTAACTAGTCTTCAAAATATGTTATTCACTCATTTAACCACTTAAGTCTTTGATTGCCTTTTTCTCCCGCCAAAATTTTGAATTTATGATTTTTTCATTGTGCAAAAGTATACACTTTTTTGCACGATTAGGCACAATACGACTGAGCAATACTCCTATGCCGAAACGAATATGTCTTTCGCTTTTTTTTTTTCTCAACATAATTTTGAATTTTTTTCCTCTAAATTTGGGGCACGTTTTACGCGGAGTGCAAACATGTATCCTTTTTTGTGACGATTACGCACAATAGGGCTAAGCAATATTCCTTCGTAGAAACGATTATATTTTGCGCTTTTCTTTTTCCTGTCAAAAGTTTGAATTTTTCACGTCCAAATTTGGGGCATGTTTTTGGCGTTGCGGAAATGTGTACCCTTTTTCACGATGATTAGGCACTGCAGGCTACGAGCAATATTCCTGCGCCAAAACGATAACTTTTTTCACCTTTTTTTCTTCTCAAAATTTTGAATTTTTTTCCTCCAAAATTGGGGCATGATTTTGGGGTCGTAGAAACATGTACCTTTTTCCACGATGATTAGGCACCTAGACTGTAAGCAATATTCCTGCATGGAAAAAAAAAAATCATTTTTCACTTTTTTTCTCACAAATGTTTTGAATTTTTTTCCCCCCAAAATTGGGACACAGTTTTCGTGTCGCAGAAATATGTATCTTTTTTCACGATGATTAGGCACCACAGGCCACGAATAAAATTCCTGCGTTGAAATAACAATGTTTTTCATTTTTTTCACATCAAAATTTTGAATATTTTCTGGACAAAATTGGGGCACGCTTTTCATGAAGTGCAAATATGTACCCTTTTTCACGACAATTAGTCACAATAAGCCTCGAGCTATATTCCTGCTCCGAAACAACTTGAATTTTCACCTTTTCACGATCAAATTTTTAAAATTTTCCCCCCAAAAATTTGGGCATAATTCTCATGTCGCGCAAACTTATAAACTTTTTCATGACGATTAGGCACAGTAGGACTGAGCAATATTCTTGCACTGAAATGACTATATTTGTCGCTTTTTTCTTTTTTCCCACAAAAATTTTGAATTTTTGTCCCTCCAAAATTAAGGCACAATTTTCAAGTGGTAGAAATGTGTACCCTTTTTCATGACGATTAAGCACTGCAGGCGTCGACCAATATTCTTGCTTCGCAATGACATGAATTGTCACCTTATTCTCTTGCTAAAATTTTGAATTTACGATTCTTGTGTCACGCAAAAGTGTATATTTTTTGCACGATTAGGCACAATAGGACTGAGGAATACTTCAGCGCCGAAACAAATATGTTTTTCACTTTTTTTCTCGCCAAAATTTTGAATTTTTTCCCCCAAAAATTGAGGCACGATTTTCGAGTCGCATAAACGTGTAACAATTTTTATGATGATGAGGCACCGCAGGTCTCGAGCAATATTCCTGCTCCGAAATGAAATGAATTTTTCACTTTTTTTCCTGCAAAAATTTTGACTTTATGATTCTTGCATCGCGCAAAAGTATACACTTTTTCGCACGATTAAGCACAATAGGACTAGAAAGTCTCCAGCAATGTAAACTTCAATTATTATAAATGTGAACTTCAATTAGAAATTTGAATTCATGTAGAAGAAAAAGAAAAATAAAGAAAATTCACATCCACTTTAACTGCATTCCATTCCGTGTGAATTCACATTCTTAACAATTGAAGTTCATATTCATAGTAACTGAAATTCACATTACCGGATATCATACGGTACCAAATATAAAACTTGGTGCATATACCTATATATAATACGCGATATATATAATGGTATTGGTTTGTGTGCATATACCTATATATAATACGCGATATATATAATACGCGATATATACATTCTCCACTAATCACCCAGCCACCGCCTGTCAACTCATTTTCTCAGGGACCCATCCAGGGTTTGCGATCGGCGCCATCATGGGTACTGGGTAGCATAGATCTGACGAAGTTTTAACTCAGCACCTCCCTTGCTTTCGCGACGGAGTGGGCTTGATGGCTACGCAGTGGAGGGGGCTCGAAGGCTAAGCACGGCGGAGTGGGCTCGCAGCGGCAACGGAGGTGAGACCTGTGCAGGATCTGGACGATCGTGAAAACCACTCACTCTCCTCCGCGGCTCCGCCCAAACACCGGCCGAATAGCTCCAAATCGAGAGTGTTCTTTGGCCATTTGCGACATGGGATGGGCGGTCGACGATCGAGAATGCTGGCATTGTCGTCACTATGGCCTTGCCGGGTTCGCTCCGAGAGCCAGCACCACCGTTGCTCTTGCTCGGTGTTCATGGAGAGTCGGAGACAATGGTTCTGTTGTTTTTATTTTTTTTTTTTATAAATATTATCACACAAATGTATTTCACAATAATTTTGGTGAATATTTTCAATCTCGACCATTTAAACTCATCTGACGGTCTAAAATTTTTACCCCCATCATTGCTGATCGTAAAACTCCTCAAATTTAATAGTTACAATATCGTACAAAATAATTAGAAGTATTCCAATTCATTGCCTCTTTATTAAATTAAGAGCCTACTATGTAGGTATGGACACAAGATTCAGTCTCTAATATATTCAACCGAATCAATCTAATTTTTTAAAAAAGATATTTAATAGAATTAAATTTGGATGATAATATTACTCATCTAATTGAATGATACTAGATATCATATGTGAATTTTGAAAATCTAATAAATCTAATCCAACCCATATATTTATAATATAATTCTTAAAGAAGTTATATATCATTTATCATACAAGATACTTTTTTCTAGAGGCTGTGATGTTTTGATTATATCTAGACATTGTTGCCTTTGAATCCACATTTTCTACCTGTTGCCGTGACTTTCCATTTGGGAGTTGTTTATCTCCTCTATATATTGTGTTTTGGTTTTTACATGTTTTTAACTTTATATTTTCTTACTCTCTTTTTTTTCCACTTCTAGTTTTTGTAGAAATCTTAGCTGGAATTGAAGAACCCAAGAGAGATTGAAAATTTGGAAGATGCTTTTTTCTTGGAGGGCTTATCATGTCAATGTGCGATGATATCTGTTTTTGAGTTTATCTTTTTTCCTAGTATTGTTTAATTTGGACAAGGATTAAGTTCTGTTAAGTTTTTACTTCATTTACTGTGTTGGGTGATTTTAGTTTAATGTTGTTTGGTGAGTGGATGTTGGAGAATTAAAGTGATGTCCAATCGAATGGCTTAGATTAAAGAGTTGTATTAAAACATTCTAAATTTCAATAGACAAGTGGACTGAAGATTTCAGGGGCAATCATGTGCCTGATGTTAGTTTTTGAACGACAAACAAAAGGATGGACTATTGATGCCACTTATATCAACTTTAGGGGTGTCGTGGGTGTCGTTGCTTGTTGCCACATTTGAAAAGTCAAGGGGTAAGTTGATACTAATTTTAGTCGATGGGGTGTTTTTGTAATTTGATTTAGATAGAGAAGGCTTACTTACAAGTTTGCAACCTCATTTTCATTGGTAGTACTTTTAGCTGCTTCGGGAGTTTTTTGTTGGAATATCTATTGAATAATATGTTAAAATTTTGGTTTAAATTTTTTCTTTTTTCCATTGAATAGGTAACATAAGCTCAACTACAAACATAGCTGGTAAGCAGGTTCCGTGGTACTACAGGAAAATACACTTGTCGCAACCAAATTATTTGTGACCAAAAAATTTGGTCGCAAAAGATAGCCCGTTGCGACCAAGATTTTAGTGGCAAAAAAATTTTGATTGCCTTTGACATCACATTGCAACCATGTTTTTTTGCAACTAAATATTTGGTCGCAAAAAACATATTTGTTGCGACCAATTAATTTTTGGTCGCAAAAAGCTTGGCGCCAATGCGCAAAAAATGGCGGGTGAACAAACATTCCCTTTTTTGGTCCAAAGAAGTAGACTGTCAGCCACTGATATTTTGTCACAAAACGTCTCATCATTTTAGCAACTAAATTGTTTAGTAATGTTGGTGGCAGAATGTGGTACATTATCTTATGCTAATTATAGTGTCCAAAACAATGGTCGCAAAAAACTTTTTAACTTGTTTAAGAACAATTATATATTCTTAAAGGATAACTTTTATTTTTTTCCCCCAAACTTTAGACCTTGTCATAAAATACCCCTCGAAGTTCAATATATAACATTCTTTCCCCTTCAACTATGAAAAAGTTTATGAATTTCTCACCTCAATTAAATTTTTTTACCAAAAAAATGCATGTAACACTCGTTGGAAGCATGAATTGAGGGTATTAAGTATCAAATTATGAAGTGGTTATTTGTTGGTAGCTTTCGTTAACCTTATTAAATGTGAAGTTAAAAAACTGCCCATAAGACAGAGGTCAGCCCTAAATATTTACTCTTTTAACCTAATTATTAGGGTATCTTTGCAATTTCACACTTAATACCCCCAACTCATGCTTCTAACAAGTGTCATGTGCATTTTTTGTCAAAAATTTAATTAACGGGGAAATTCGTAAACTTTTTCACAATTCAAGCGGAAAAAATGTTCCAAATTGAAATTCAAATGACATTTTGTGACAAGGTCCAAAATTCAGAAGAAAATAGTGAAATTTATCCTGCCAGAAAAGATAATATTTATTTAAATAACTAATTAATTAAAGATAACCAATGAGGATTAAAAATCAATAGTTATAAAAGAAAAAATTATTTTAAAAATGATGCTCTTGATTACATCCCCGTTCAACTTTTCAAAGAGTTGTTTTCCCGACTAAGAATTACAACATTTTTCTTTAAAGGTCGTTAATGGATCAGTAGGATGGCTTTTTATTTTGAAATGTCGTAGCAAAATGTCATAAAATCTGTTACATATCACGATGACATTGCAGCTTTTCTAAGGTAATTTTTATTAAACATTGTAAAAACATTAAAATTAATTAATATTTTATCACGTTTCAAACTAAAGTAGTTTTTGAATAATTCTTGAAAATTTTGAGCAAGTATTGTATTCATAAGCTAGCATGATAGAAACTTTAAGAAAGCTATGCTACCTACAGTAGAGCTAGATATATTTTAACTAATAGAAATGATGGTTATTCCGTGAAAATTCTAGTCGGGGACGGCTATAATTTTTCCAAGGAAGATTATCCTCAATTAAAACCTCATCACAAGCAACACATTGACGTTCCCATACCTGCAAAACCAATTGCCAACGAGCAATGTAGATTTTCCATTGGACGGAAAACCCAATCTTTACCAACGAACACATTTACTTGGCGAAGTGTAATCAAACGAAGAAATCTGGAACACCTACCGAAGTTTTCAAGCTTTCAACGACAAAAACTTTTTCGTCTAAGACCCTGTCTTATTTTTTAAAAATATTTTAGAATAAATTAACTATTAGTATAACTGAAATATTTAAAATGTTAAATAAATAAATATAGGATATGTAAATCCAACATAAGCCATTAATCAAATTCTAGTTCGAAGAGAAAAATGTGCTAAAGTTCTATGGTGTCCCAGTTCCTACACAATTCATATGTTTGTTCATACATGAGCAGAGTTTCAAAAATCAACTTTTGTAAACTAAATAATAGCGAGTTTTAAAAAAATCAGTGCAGAATGAACCCAAAAAAAATAGTTTTAATTAATCATGTCATATCCAATCAAAAGATGTATGGTAATTTTTAAATAATTACCCAAGCAATGAGCTTAATACTGAAAGGTACAATATCTAGTAAAAGATTCCATGAAATTTATAAGAATAAGAAGCAAATAAGATTGAATCTAATAAAAGAGGACGAAATTAATGATATTTGATTGTATTTCTGTACTTTTTTGTTTTCTCTTGGTGAACTTTGGAAACATCTTAGTTGTCTCCAACATTCACAATCGGGCATGCATACAACTAAGGAGATCCTTTAATCATGTTTGAAGTTCCAACAAACACGTAACATTCCAAGATTCAAAAGACAAGATGGACAAAGAATATTTAACTAGCCCATGCATTCCTTTAGAATTAATTATCAGACCAAAATGCTGTGTCCCTTCAATTATTAGATAAAAAGAAAAGATCCACCTTCTCAATAAGAAGACCAGAGCAAAAAAAAAATTGTCATAGATCAAACTCTTAGCTTTTAATAATTTTGATAATTTTAGTGGAATTCTTCAATTCAAATAACATCAAATGTTTAAAATAGAAAATTATTTCAGAGGTACGAGAATCTTACACTTTTGATATTCAATCTCTCATGAGAGGATCCTGAACCTTGTCAGCAAGGCATGATATGTTCAGCAAGAAGACTTTGTGTTGTTCTGGAAAATGGATTCATAGTGAACTCAGAGCGTGTAATAATTCAAATATATCCGGTTGAGAAAGTCGGCAAAATATATCTTTAATTCGTTAGCTTCTATAGGTGACCCGTATTACTTGTTTTACTGACAGAAACCTGGCAAATAATCAAAATAAAAGTTTTAAATGCATTAATAATAATAATAATAATAATTCCTGGCACCTGCATCCAAGTTGGGGATTATGCAAGTTCTTATTTTTTAAGGTAAACGTAAACGCTTGGCATGCCATCTTAAACTGCACATTCATGGAAACTCACAAGAAGGTCTCTTAGGATCAGCAAAAAGTCAATCAACATAAGTACCACGGAAAATTTGAATATTGAAAAAAGATTAATCTTTCGGCAGTCGCTAATCTATGTCAACCTGTCCAAATGCATATCAAGACAGAGAAAAGTAGAAGAGATGTTGCAGACCAAAGTTGGGCAGGATGACTTTGCATATATTTTTGGCAGGCCAATGAAATGAGCAGCCTTTAATAGTGTCTGAATACTCAACCACAAACTAAGTGATATTCATAAAAAAAATTAAATGGTTCAATAATATTCCCTCAAATTGCTGGAGAGAGACAAAAAAAAAAAAAAGGCAACTTTTCAGATTATATAAGTTAGCGAGTCAGCTTGGCATGAACAGCAAGGGCGTATCTTGTAACATCTAAAAGGGAGGTTTATGAGGATTTTTTTTTTTTTTTTTTTCCTGTGCAAGAGAAAAGCTACAGGGAAAATCATGAAGCAAACACGCGCATCTACACTAAGCATTATCTTAACAAAAGAACACAAATTTCTTCTTACATGTGAAAAGCTTTTATGAAGAAACTGATGATAAACTATGTTTCCAATAAGCATTGGTGGTCAACCTTAAAGAGACCAAAAAACCAAATTAAGTACATTATCTGCTTTCAAATTGCCAAAGTTTCCAACTCACATGAAATAGCATTTTACAGGTTTGATCAAGCAACTAGATAAAATACTTAATTCAAAGAGTGTAACAAAGGAATCAATTTTGTCAACCACTAGTTCTTTTAATGAACTTTAACCGCTAGTTGAATGCCAATAAACGTTGACAACAATAGAGCACCATCAAGCAACCTCCTTTAAACGTGGAAACTTTAAACATGTATTGCCAACGTGTAGTGACGTATCCATCAATTCTGCAACCTATTTCTACGGTCTCTTCTCAGAGGAATTAACACAAACATTTGGCAGCATGAAACAGAAGGTGAATTACTAAATGATATAAATTAACTGGCTATGATTTGTACTAATTAAACAAACACAGAAAGCTATTATTCTAATTAAACAAACACGGAAAACAGAGACGAAGAGCGAATATCAACAGAATTCATAATCCAGTCGTCTCTAAAGGAGCCAATATATCAATAGGATCGACGTGGTACTCATCTCTTTCCTGAGGAGCTGATCAAGTCTTGTCGCCAAAACACAAGTCTTCTCCTCGCAACAACAAATTCATCCGACTTTCAGGAAACTAAAAGGAAAAAGAGATTAATCCAAAACAAAAATGAAAAATTAAACAAATTTCATCCTATACAGATATTCTTGCACGGTTTCTCCGAACAGACCAAACGGAAATTTGTAAATTTTGGTACTTACTGATATTTGTTTCGACGGAGGACGAAGAGGCGCCAAAACTGACCACGACCATGATTGGCCGGCGACTGGGTAAGTGCGATGAGTTGGAAAAGATGGGGCTTGTGTTGTGTGCGACTGCCACCGGTCGTACTTGGCGATGGCATCAATGCTGGCCGTTCAATTCAGGTGGTTTTCCTCCTCCTTTTTCGCGTATGATCAGAGAAAGTTTGAGAGAGAGAGAGAGAGGAGGAGGAGGGGAGTAAGACAGACCATCCCACTAACTTTTTGGCGCGCTTATTTTGGTGGTATGGATTTTTTTTTTTTTTTTTCAGAGAAATATAAAAGAATCTAAAAGATATAATCAATGACGGGGAAAAAACTCCAACGGATAAAATATCTACTTCTATCCAAATGGTAAGTTAAGTTAAATTATGAGCCGTTAAAACACAACTAAGTACATGGTTAACTAAATAGCTTGAAGTAAGAAATGAGACAAAAAGAAATCCATATTAATCATAGAAAAGATATATTATTCCCCGTCATACTTAGAAAATAAAAATTGATTAGTACAAGTTTATATGAAAATCAATTATCTTAAGACTTATCAAAAAAAAAAAAAACCACAAAAAAAAAAATACAAATTTAAGACTTATCTTAAAGTAAAATCTTCTTGATTGCTTCTCCTCAGTTGATATAGACACCATAAGAGTAGTATGATAATTGTTAGTTCATTACAATAACATATGGAGATACTTATTAAAATACGTTTCTAAATTATTAAGATGACAAACGCTTCGAAAATATATTAAAAAAAATTGAAATTAAAAAATATGTAAAGATCAATTTTTTTAAAGCGCATATATATATATATATATATATAAATTGGGCATTGTACTGGAAGCAAACAAAATACTTTTTTTTTTTTTAATTTTAGGATGAGATACTTTGATTTTGAGTCCTTTATGTGAGTATGCATGGATTTAAACCTTTATTTTTTTGTTTTGAAATTTATACATACCTCTTCATCAATTAAAGGAACGCAGCACTTCAAAAAAAAAAAAGGGGGTAAAGAACGTGGGATGAAAAGAAAAGCAGTTAAAAAAGAGAGTGTGTGTTTTTATTTATGGGTGGGAAGGAGAAAATATATGATTTAATAAAAAGGATTTTTTGTAATACTAATAAGTGTGTTAAAAGTACTTAATAAAATTTTAAATTTAATTGATGGGTAATATAAATAGTTGTATGCGAAAAATATACAAGGAGGTGTGAATAGATCCTCCGAACGAAAAAATGTCGTCATTTTTTTTCTAAACAAGTCGCAAGGAATGATAACAAACCCCATTGAAGTAGAAAAGTTTTCTTTTTAAATAATGAAACTGAAAAAAGGAAAAAAAAAAAAAAAAGTAATGAAATCTGATTATAAAAAAACTTTTGAAAAGTTGTTATCATATTCTTAAAGGGAAACAAACTTTTTTTTTTTTTTTTTTGGGTAGAACTTAATGGGGAAAAAAAAACTTCCTCCGTTCAAAATATGCCTAAAACAATTAATCAAGAAATAATTGCAAAGAAAGTCCATTTCTAGAGTTCAATTTTAAAATATGTTTATTTTTTTAAGAAATAATATGTCTGCGGTATCTATTTTGCTATTTTACTATAATGGACATCATTTCATTTTGTACAGAATTTTTTTGTTTCCTTTTTTAGGATAAAGATTGATTCAATAAACAAAAGATTTTTGGAGATGTTTCTTTTTCTTTATTTAGCTTATTCCCATTAATATGATATTTGATTTTGAGAAAACATTCCATTTTTAGTTCATTAAGAATATATACACTTTCTTTGCAATTACTCAAAAATTATTTTCAAAATTTCTTTTTATATCATTTCATTTATCAATTCCATTAAATCAACTTTAGCCCTCTTTGATAAATGTCTTAGATTCCTTTTTTTTTTTTTTTTTGTTTCAGTTTTTGTAATTCCTTATTTTTGTTCATTCTCCATTATATATGAGAGGTAACGTTGTATTTAAAATTACTTTTTTAAACATTTATGTAAATAAAAAGAAAAATTGACATATTTCAAATCAATACCTCCCATTTAGACGTCAATTATGTAAATAACTCTTTATAAAAACAATTCATATATAATTTATAAATAAATAAATAACCATCCATCACATCAAAAAATAAAAATTCATAAAAAGCACTCTGAATAAAAAGAAAAAAAGAACCTTCAGAAATATGTTGAAATTTGAAACAAACAAAAAGTAAATTTCAAAAGTCGTTCAATTTTTGCAAATAGGTTGAAAACCGTTAAATTTCGAAAGGGTTGGTAAAATTGACCATTTTGTGTAAATACTTCAAGCTCTGTTCCTTATAACGATGTGTTCATAGTAGAGGGAAAAAACACTCCAATCTTTATTTACTATAAATTTGAAGGGCACTAAGGAGGATATTCTGAATATGAAAATTTCATGACTTCCATTATCAGATATCAAAGTCTAACGAGTATCAAGATTGTATATAAGAGCGTGTGGAAAATATTCTTTTAACATGATTTAGTGATAGCTGGGTAAATCTCAGATGGCCTACTGAGAGAAACATAAAGAACAAGTCTTCCTGTCATACTTTGGGAAGAAGATCCTTACCTATGAGGCTAAAAACCTAGAAATGATGAGGTCACTCCCAGATTCTTTTTATTCAACAAAAAAATCTTCTTTTATTCCCCAAATGATTCTTTAGGTCGAAGTTGTAGAAGTTGTCAGCGATCATTGAATACCTTCCAAATAAATACATTTACTTCGTTGTTATAGATTTCAAAGTTTTTTTTTGAAAATGCTTGTTAAAATTCTGTTATAATATGATAGTTAAATACTATGGGTGTGTTTGATTCTAAAGTTTAAATTTAAAGTTTTCATATCAATTTTTGTGTTTTTCTGAAAAGTTAACAAAAATTATAACTAATTTTTGAAAAGTCAACCAACTTCAACCTAAAAATTTCATTTCAAACATGTATACTAAGTGCAAAAACTTATTAGAAAGTGTTCCCAAAGTGTTAATATGATAGAATTCTAACTAGTAAATAAATGAACAATGTTACTCAAAATAATAAGGGCCTTTTTAGAGATTGGGTTTGAAATTATGTGATATAAAAAATCGTGCAAAAATTTAAAATGTGTTTGAAAAAAAAATAATATGCTAAGTGGATCTTTTCTTGTTCATTTAATCGTTACGAGCATTTTGACATAAAAATCATCTCCTTTTGATATGAAATGAGAAAGTTATAGACTTTTAAAGTTTGAGTTTTTTGAAAATGGAAGAGAGTGAGAGTTTGATGTAGAATTGATAATATGAAATTAAGATGGCAAAAATACCATCAGGAGATGTTGTTCCAAACGAGCACTAAATGCATATATGTCAACTTAATTATGGAAGTATATATAATACGGGAAAGAAAATATAATTGTCAAAGAAAAACAACTATTTAATAAAAAATGCTAGAAATATCAATTTTAATCGCAACTTTTTAATACCAACCTATGTAGTATACGAGTTGTCGTTATTTTATTGCTACATGTTTAAAGCATTGCCACATTAATTGATTGCATATACTAATGAAAATATGATACATGAGTTGGTATAAAAAAAGTTGTGAATATTATTGATGTTTCTAGCACTATTCATTAAATAACTAAAAAATTAACAAACATTAATTAAATATCTTTAGCTAATGAATATCGAATCTCTTCTGTGCATGACTATAACGGTTCGGATTGGATTTTCAATGTCAGATATCATCTCACTATAATTTTTGGGGATTTTTTTTCTTTTATTTTGGTGTATGTTTTTGATGTTTGCTGGCTTTTATGATTTTAATGAATATTTGGGATATTTTCTCATTAATTGTGTTCCACCAATAACAAAAAGCAAAAGCAAATGTAAAAATTAAAAGATGCAAAGTTTTCAAATAAACAAATGGACACCTTCCACATCTCATAGATTATGTACCATGTGCTAGTTTCTAATATGTGGCGGAATCAGAAAATTTTTTAGAGGGAGCATGAATTGAATAAAAAGTTTGTTCCAAAACTACAATGTTTAAATCTTTTACCATCTTTATCCATTTGTGTCTCTCTTTTTCCTCCATGAACTAAGTTTATAGAGTTTAATTAATTTTCAAGTTTAGAGTTCAAAAAATTGTGAAATTTTGTAGTAGTATAGTTGATTTTGGTTTATTTGAGTTATTACATTGTAAACACTAATACTTTAAAATCAAAATATATGATAGAATATATAAATAATAACCAAACGAATTTTAACGGGGCAAATAAAGGACGAAGTTGTAAAATATGTTTTTATATTTAAAAAAAAAACTATAGAAAATCATTAAAAATTTCGAAGTTAGAGATAAAAAAGAAACTTTAACGTCCCTCCAACCCTGTTTCTAAATAATCCTAATTTAAAACTTGAAGTGATTTGAATTATGATTACAAATCTTCAAACTCAAACTTTTTAGGTGCAATTTTTAATATCACGTTTATTTTAGTAGAGTTGATAACTTGAAAAGTTATTCTGTCGCTGCCAAAAAAATGTTCTACATTATTCTTATGACTATTAGATTGGTTAACTAATAGAATATAATGAATTCAATATATATGCATGTGTATTAATTTTCTCAACTTTTTCTTTTTCATAATTTTGCGGAAAAATCCTTTAAGTTTTGCTTATTATTTAGTTATCTCCAACATAAATGCTTTAATATTTAAAAAAGTATAAATGCGCTAACGTAGAAAATAGAATATTTAGAAGCACCTTTTTTTTTTGAATAAATATATTTAGAAGCATCTTGATTTATAGTCGAAAGTATCAAATTTTCTTTATATTTTAAAATTACAAAGACTTAAATATAACTGAACAAATATAATAATTTTAAAAAATAATAATAATTAATATTCGAGTAAAGAAATTTCAGTGAAGTTTGGCGCTTATTTTTGCCTCCAAAAGGAAGAAATATTTGAAAAAAAGTGCGCCAAACCTGCCACAAGAGACCTCGAGGAAAAAATAAAAACCTGACAAAAGAAAAATTCTGTTGGTTTGAACTAGGAAGAGATTAAGTCCTCAAACCCATATCTCCTGTTCTTCGTTCCCTTCTCGCCCTCTCTGGTTTTCTTTTTTCTTTTTATTTTTTTTATTTTTTTGCTCCTTTTCTTTTCTGTTCTTAAATTTCTTTGATTTAATTTTTGTTTTTTGAGTTTCTGCAATGGCTAAAACGCTACTGTGATTCTATAAATGGTGGCATTATGAACGAGTATGTTATTCTTTAGTGTGTTTTTCGTGTTCTAATACTGCATATTGGTCTTTCCTTTGGTGCTTTCCGTTCTTATTTTCTCTAAGTTACCATGTTTATTATCTTAAAGGAATTATATTCCTGTTAATAGAAGGGGCAAGGGTGGGAACGAACGTAATTCCAAGGGTCCTCAAAAGAACTCGAAATCTCTCCAAACAAACAACGCTGGCTCAGGTGATGCTGCTGGTCTGAGAAACTTTGGTCAGCTTCCTCCTGGTTTTTTAGTATTTTTTTTCCTATTTCAAAAGTTCTTGCTACTGTAATTGTAGAACTCGAATCGCCTCCATCGTTATGCGGAAGATGCAGCACCAGAGGCTTAGACAGCCGGCCATGATGCAGCACTCGTTCTACCACCACCCCGCTGTCTTAGCTGCTCCTCAGGTTTCTTTTTTATTTTTTCGATTTTTTACTTTCGATTTTTTCTATTATTAATTTTTGTTTTTGTTTTTGTTTTTGTTTTTGTGTTTGTGTTTGTTTTTGCTTTCAAGAAGAAAGCATTTAGAACTCACCATGTTTCAGAGCTGTTGTAGGGAAGTGAGTAGATTTAGGGTCGTCAACAGAGGAGGATGTCGTCCGAGTGAGAGAGCGGAAAAAGGAAAGGTAAGCCGAGGATTTCTACTCCTCTCTTTCTCTTTCTCTGGTCTCTGCCTCTCTCAACCTGTTTAGAACTCTCCATGTTTCCTCTGCGTTCGCCGTCTACGGCCTAAATGTTTCATGTAGGCTTTCCGTTTTCAACCCCAATTTTCAGATTCGTTTTTCTTTGTCATATTGATTAATGTGTTTGATATTTGTGTTTGGAAATTGGAATTGAATAAATTCGTTGTTAATCCTAATCCCCAAAAAATAATATTATTAACAAAGTCTGATTGTGAAATTCTCTTGTTGATGAATTGAAAAATTGTTCAGGTGATAATAGTTTTGTGTTCAGATTCAGAGCCACTATCATCCTGATTTATCTTATAATATCGGATCTCTCTGTGCATTTGTACTTAGTTTGCTAAGCTTTTGGATCTCTCTGTGTTTTAATCAATGGAAGAGACTTTAGTCACCATGGTTTGGCATTGGATGATAGAAAAAAAAATTTTCCCCTTTTTTTTTTCTGGAAAAGATTACTTAGTGGGATGGTTTGATTTTTCTTTTTGTTTGCTTCAAAATGTGACTTCGTGGGTTTGGATTCTCTTTTATGTTTCCTTTGGTTTACTATAGTCAGGACAACAAATTGAAAACGGAAAGGGATAGACCTCTATGGGATAGCTTCGTATTTAAAGAAAACAGAGGTTGTATTCTTATTTTGATTTAACATGTGCCAATAATAATCTTTGTATTCTTATTTTGATTCATTGCTCTGGAGCCTCTTCCTCTTCCACTACTGGTTGGACCTTGGAGTAACAAAATTTCATAGAGAACGATGACGAGTGGGTTTTTTTTTTTTTTTTTTTTTTTTTTTTTTTTTTTTTTTTTTTTTTTTTTTGGTTTCTATGAAGAGTGGGTTATTAGGGCCCTTACCTATTCTGGCACCAGGAAGAGTAGATGGAACTAAAATAGCCGGATCCTCTTGCCCATCATTGACGCTCTTTGATCGTCGAACTCCACTTCTCATGCCTGTCATCTTATTTAAAAAAAATATAAGTTGTTGCCTTTCTTTTACATATAATCTCAATTTTTTTCCTCCTAGTTTTTGATTTGTTGATTTTCTTGTGATTTCTAGTGTTTTCTGTTTTCTTTGCACTGTCTTATAATGCTTTTTTTTTTTTTTTTTTTTAATTGGAAGACAGAGTTTCAAGAAATCGTTGGTGTGGGAAAGTATGTTAGGGAGAGATTTCTTACCTTGTGCTGGTATCGATTTATCTTCTTTTATTCCTTATGATTTTTTTGAGCTTTATAATTGGTTGCCAATAGTATAAAAGAAATGTGAATTGTGAATGGGTCATTGTAATTTGGTTAGCAAACTACATCAAGATTGGTAACGGAACAAACTAAAGCTTAATTTCTTGTTTTTGCATTCTAATTGAGACAATTTGTGTAAATGCATATGATTCTTTTTTTTTGTTGGGTTTTGTCAATATATGCATAATGTTATCGTCCCTGGTAAATCCTTGATTCTTGCCCAATTATAGAGTCCTATCTTGCATTGATATTGTGCACTCACACCAAAAACATTAAACAAGTTCTCCAACCTGATGCTTATAACCTATTATTGGACTACTTGGTTAAATGGTTAATTCATATGGCAAAGTGGAAAACTATATTAGTCCTATCAACATCTACTGCCTGCTATGAGTTACTTCGTTAATGTTGCCATTCATGCATATGGCATACAAAAGCATTTACACTTGAGAGCTTGGCATAGACTATTATCTACAAGTTACCTTTGCATATAGATTATGTTACTTTTGTTAACTACTAAGATCTTTGCAAATTTGTCAGTGATTCCTTTTTCTTTTAAATAAAGTTAGTGATAATAATCTAACAAGAAATGTTATACTACTCTTACAGATTTTCTCAAATTCTTATGGATAATGATTGGACTGAAATTGATGGACATGCATCTGATTCAGAAACTTCCAACGGTAGTTTTACTTGGGCGAAAGAACTGGAAAAAGAAAAAATTAGACCAAATGAGCTTATGTATATAAGTTGGTGATGATTAAATTTTAGCTATTTTAGACGTTGCTGCGAAATACTTTACAAATAGAGCGTATATGAACTATGTACATCAGTTTGGTTCACTAGAAAATTACCAATAGTATTTATATCAAATAATGTAATTAGTTCTCCTCAAGTTTTTTTTTTTTTTTTTTTACAATTATTTTCAATGAAGAGTAGTTACACAATTAGTAATCAAATATTTTGTCACTAAAGGTTCTAATAGGTTTAAAACGAAAAGAGTTTTTTGCCACCATGATTTTTTGGTTGCAAAAAAAAAAAAACTTTGGGTGCCAAATTTTGGTTGTAAAAAGTTCTATTAATATGAGTTGTGTTCCTTGGCATGACTTAAATGGCATCCAAATTAAAGTATTTTTGCAACCACAAGTTGGTAGCTAAGATGTCAACTTTTTTGTGACCAAATATTTTGGTTGTGCAGTGCCTTGTTGCAACCAACTATTTGGTAGTTAAACATGTCACATTTGGTTGCAAAAGAATTGTTCGGTTGCCTATGATAACAAAATCACAAACTTTTGGTGACTAAATAATTAACTTTCAGTGACTAAAATTTTGGTTGCAGAAAGACGTATTTTTTGGCGACCAAAATTTGGTTGCAAAGATAACTATCTGCAACCAAGCTGTTGCGACCAACATTTTGGCACCAAAAGACCTTTTTCTATGACCAAAATAAACAAATTCGCCACCAATTTTTTGGTCGCGAAAAACCATTTTTCCTCAGTAGATCTCTTTGTGTATGCGGTCTATTTGGAGGGAAGAAGGGAGATAATGCTTCTTCAAAGGTTAGCCAAGTGTCTCTTATTCCTGTATTTACTTAACATCGTGATTCAAGCAGATTTTGTTCTATCTACAAACATTCTAACGAACTTTTTCCATGATTCCCATTTCTTGGTTTTTACTTGCTATTTTCAATATCCCGGCATGGATAAATTCATGTCTATAATATGGCAGTAAAATTTTGGGGCCAATCCAATATCAACATTCGTCGTCAAAGTATTTGTATTCACATTGATTTTGTTGTTTAACTTGAGAAACTTAAGATAAACATAAATGTGAAGCACCATCTTAAGCATTTCTGTCATGCCATCTATCAAATTAAATGTTAGTTTTGTAAGGAAAATGCTAGATTGCTGTTTTTTTTTTTAATTGGCTTTTGGGCATCATGAATAATTTCTACTATAAGATGCGGCTTGTGAGTTATGAATCATATTCATCATCACCGTTATTATTGTGAACGCATTTTCATTGTGTAACTGGTTTCTGGTTATTTTGCCTCTCAATTTCAAATCTGTTTGTTGAGATTAACATTTTGTTATGCCAGTTTGTTTTAGGCAAGGGTTTTAAAACCTCTTTGAGACTGTGAAGAAGGCACAGATGGTTGTCCAAGTTGAGGCAGTTAAAGTACAAAAAGAACTGGCCGTGTATGAGAAAATTACTTTCGTTTGCGATGTAACCTTTCTAGTTTTTTCTGCCTGCTTTAATTTCTAAATTCCTATTTTTCTTGTTATGTTTGCAGAACAGAAACGTATCTTTTTCTTGCAAGTATGCAATTTGTTTCTGGTGCTAGAAATTGTGTGAAATTTTATTCTTGTAAATCTTTTTTTGGAATTTGGTGATTAATTAGTGAAAAAGTGGATTTAGTTTTCATGAGTTCAATCATTTGATCTTATGCCTGCCATCCTCCCTAAACTTTCCGGAAGTCTACATTTTTATTCTACAGGAAGAACAGAAAATCCTTGTAATCTTTGACTTTAACTTTGTTTATATGCATTGGACCTGCTTCTTTAATAAGCATAAATAGAGGTTGTAACTTGATCACTACCATGTAGGTAACACTATCTGGGAACCAACAACCTATACGCACGGAGATCACTGAAGCAGCAATGGAATTAGGACCAGAAGTGAGTGTCCACAATTTATTTCACCTTGTTTTTTTGCTTTGGATGGTTAATTTATATAAGTATATATGTGTTCATATATATATATATTCTTACATATAATCTTGCTTTATGTCTTTGTTGACAAATGAAAATGCATGGTCCTTGTGTTTTATCCTTTTTATCTTTTTTTTTTTTTTGGTGTGGGTACTTTTGGTAGTCCTGGATTGATTATCAATCAAGTATCATGAAAGATACATTGTTTTGGCTTATAGAGTTCTACTTTTCTCTAGTGTTTCCCTTTCCCATGGTGTTGTTTCCTGGTTCTTCGGAATAAACGTTAAATTAACTAATAATCCCTATTGAGCCAATGATCTCAAATAGTTATTTAATTATGCACGAAGACAATTTAATATTTAAATCGATGAGATTCTTATTCCTAAGTTCAGTAAACACTTGAGATGGAAATAGATGTTTATTTCCCCGTCCTAATTGATAAGGAAACCCTTGAAAGAGAATCATTCTTATTCCTTTTCTTTATTGTTCAAACATATTACTTTTCGCATTACATTCCATTATGATTTGGTAAACATGCAAATATAACTCTCAATTCTTTGTAAATAATAAAAAAGAGGTTTCTCAAGTGTTTTTACAACTGATTTTACTTTGGCCGCTTCTGAGTCCCAAAGTGGCAACTTAATACTTTTTCATTACTGATTTTACCATCATTTTTTTCCCTTTCTCGTTTGGGCATGCTAGTAACTCATTTCTACTTGGTCATCACTAATTTTACCACTCATTTTATCGTCATCTGGGCATATTACTGCCAAGTTGTTAACTCATGATTAGCACCTTGCTACTCCGAATTTGGCAGTCTGGCATGACAATTTCCATGAGGTGCTCAATAGGGAATGATTCAATTGGGAATGATTTTTACATATTCCCGCTTTGTAATGCTGAAACTCTTTCTTTTGATTACTGAGGCATACAAGGATGCACACCAAAAAAGTGTTCAGGTGAGAATTTCTCGGTTTATTCAATCAAAGAAAAAAAGAAGAAATTCTCGTATTTTGCTGCTAAATGAAATACTTCACCTTGTTGATCCTCAGGCTATGAAGGAAAGTATGAGTGATCTTGCCCTGAGTCTCGTAATGCCTCTGGGTCTCAACGACGCATTGAAGTAATCTTATTTTTCTTGATGTAATGGTCTGAGATGAACAATTTTGTGTATGTATCAGACAAAAATGCTCACTTTTCAAGGCACATAAGTTTAGTTTCATTTCATTTTACAGAAGTAGCAAGTTTTTCAATTATCTCTGGCCTTACCATAAAATGATAAAATCAATAGCTATAAAATTTGTCTGGTAAAGAAATTACTCACTTGAGTATAATAATGAAAAATTGTAGTCGTTATTCATGGTTGTTATTTATTTTGAGGAATTCAGTGTCTTTACAAGAAAGTCCATAGACTTGGCAAATACAATCAATAATACATTTGCAGATCCTAATTTATCTTGCATTGAACAATTTTCAAGTAGAATAACAAATTTGATTAAAATTCATCCGTATTCCCCATTTCACTTCAATCTTCAAGACAAAAATGAATTTCATGAGATTATCTGTACCTAAACTTGAACGTTTGTTTATTGGTAATGGTTCCTAATCTAATTCCTCCATCGCTAAGCCATCATTTATATGTTTGCTTTTCCCTGATCCAATCAATCTTTCTCCATCAAACCCCGTTTTCGATGGCGGCATCGTCAAGATTTCAGCAATTCTTTCCCCACCAAATGTTGAGAAAATTACCAATTAAACATTTTCCTTTGTGTGATAAAATGGGTTCTCCAAACAAGTTTCGGCAAAGCCAATAAACCAACCAAAGCAACAATAAATCAAAATAATCAACCACACAAGAGACACCGATTTTTTACGTGGAAAACCCTTCAACGCAAAGGGAAAAACCACGGGACCGTAATCCGATATCAACTTCTACTATATCAACAATAAATTACGAAGTTTTCTCTAGATACCGCTAGATGCTCACAATCATCAAGATAAATACTTAAAAATTAAAAAAAATTAAAAAAAAAACCTTTACGGACTATTGGGCTTGGCCCCATTTATTTGTCCAACGCACAATATGAGGCGGACCAAACACCAAAAATTATCTGAGTTGAAAAAGAAGAAGAAGAAGAAGAGAAGCAATTTTTTTCACTTGCATTTGTTGAATAAAAGCTCATTGTGG
>JAINRI010000235.1:0-18097 GCA_025413485.1 Ficus microcarpa | reverse complement strand
AATAATAATAATAATAATAAAACACATACACACAATTGATGGAGGAGCCATGCGGATAAGTGCATAAATGGAAATATGCTTCTCTCAAAATGCAAAACCAAATAAAGCAATCTTGATAAATTTGGGCCAGGATACTATAACGATGAAAAAGAAAGAAGCAAAACATGTTGGAAAAATAAAATGACGCAAATACAACCTCTTCAAATAAAAGGCCACATTTCTCGATGTTGGCCATATGGCTTAAACACTAGCAGGATTTTTTTTTTTTTTTTTGGGGGGGGGGGGGGGGGGGGTGTCAAATAACAGTCCGCTACAAGGATTCCCTCAAACAGTGGACAAATTACAGAATCTGAGCAGCTGTGTTCAAATTTTCTGCTAAACTGAGTTGCGTTCTGGTGATGCTAGACAAATATAGCACAGCAAATGGTCCTGAATATAACCAGCATGACATTTTATCAGAAAAATTAAAGCAGAAAAAAATTTTATGTCCTATTTCTTCAACCCCTAAAAAAAAAGATTGTTCTGTTCTAGAAATCAAATTCCAAAAGCTTGATTTTTTTTTTCTTTTAAATTCCGGGTATTAGACCGTGTCCAATGCCAATGGCATACAAATGCCAAACTTTGGCATGTGCAATACTTAGAAACAAGCACCAAAAGTAGCACTGCATTGGAGAGTGGTTTTCCAAACCAAATGCCAAAATTTTTGCATTGGCACTTTAATTTGGCATTGCATTGGAGATGCATTTAGAAGTACTCAAATGGCCATATCTAGGGGCAACTGGTATGGCAAAAGTGAGTGCATGTAACTTAGCCCGTGACTTAGAACCAAAGTCGTATAGGAATTTACTAGATTGAATATTGGATTTCACCAAATAAAGCAATCGCATCTTACCTGCAGACTGTCATTCACAAGCTTATCAAAAGCCGTTGGAGACAATTTGGGAACAGAGGCTAAAGTATCTGCGATATATCTCCTATGTTGTTGTCTGGTGCAATCTTTCCCTTCCTGAAAGGAAAAACATATCATAACATAATGATCAAATCAAAAGGGCGAGGCAGGAAAACTAAATCAACAACTCCTTACCACAACATTGTCAACATATTTGTAAACATCATCAATTAGAGCCAACAGTCGCTCCATTGAGGCCTCCATTCCATCCAAATCAGATGGGATTTTATCAACCGCTGTTGTCTTCAGAATATCAACTGGACTCATTGAATACAAATTTCCAATCAGATAGTCATTAACAAGTCCAAATAATCTTTATAGAGTAACTTGTGTGTGGCAAGGTCTTTGAACGAGCTTGAAAAGAAAAAATAACTCTTCCTTTTGAAAAATAAAAGCTTATCAAACTAAAGGTACTTATTTCATAACCAAAAAAATAAAAAAGTTACGCTATTATAACTATTTTCCACCATCTGATGCCATACTATTTCAAGATACATCAAACAAGTAAACTGTAAAGCCCCTTTATACCATATGCTCTAAGATTGTTACAGCTACCTCCATAAATTACAACTGTCATTCAGACCTAAAAGAAACATCTTTTTTTACTTTGGTCTATCAATTCAAAAAAACTGCAAATGTGAGCTCGCATGCATATGCATCTGCCAGTACGACATATAATTATGAAAAAAGGGTATGCAAAGAGTGATAAGGTTAAGCAAATGCATACATCCAACTCGCTCAGCTTCAATCATACGAAGATCCAACGAAATCTCTTGAAATTGAGCAGCAAGTTGCCGGTCTCCAAGAGATAAGTTTACAGAAACGTAAGCTTTTATTGTACCCTCTCCATTGCTAAACCCCGTATCAACAGTCAAATGAACCGGGTTAGGAACTTCTCTAGAGTAAAATTCGTGGATCAGTTGACTACCACCATTAACTCCTAATCCTGTTGAGTACCTGCAACAATCATGATGTCTTATCACTTATTCCAAGGAAACACGTTATGTTGTCGAGCATTTTATGGAGTAAATTACTTGAAATAACATAATGAAACCTATGATGAGATTTACCATCCAACAATGACTTCCTTTGGATTCACCTTCTGGTGGGAATCAACATATTGTGGTGGTACTCAATATCCAAAGCAACCTGCAATCACAATAACGGTAAATAAAGTAAATAGCTAAGAATATCTAAAATCCATCAATGTCAATTACAAAAACAATCATATGACAATCATGACGAGCATAAGCCATAAATTGCAATACAATGTCTTCAAAAAGAGATTTGAATGCCTCGGTTTTGAATTGCAGAAGGAGTAGAGCAAACAGATAAAAATTCAGGGACTATAATAGCGTTGAAACCAAGTCTTATTTTCACGAGTAAAGTCTGAAACTAAACCTGTAATTCTTCAAAACCAGTCAACATATAAAATATAGCACACTTCCTCTCTTTTCACAACTTATTCTTGGCTGTAATATAACTAAATTGTAACCCCCCCCCCCCCCCCCACAGAAAAAAAAAATCCCCTGTAAACTTAGAACAAGGAATTATTAGCGACATAGCACTTAAATAATGACTTCCAAAATTAATCAAAATTCCTAATTGTAATTATACTCCAATTAATAAATCCTCTAAAACATGAACAGCAGCCATTCTTCTCAACTCCAACAAAAACCTAAGCAACGCTTCTCTAAACAATCCGCTACAACTGGGTAATATAACTGCCAAAAAATCGAAAATTTATCAAAATAAACAACTGAAATCCTACTTTCTTTTTTTCCCGAATTAAAAACGAAAACTATGCCTACAATAAGCCGAATTGTTATACGAAGAATGTGAGATAAAATTTTATTGTCGAAAATTAAGACAAAAATCTCCCAGCGATGAAAAATCGCTCAAAAGGTCTAGAAGATTCGAAATTAAACAAAAGAAAAAATGCCAAGTGACAAAAATTAGGGCGGCGGTGAGAAGAAGACCTGGCCGGCGGCTTCGTTGTGAGGGACGGCATAGGAGTTGCGGATGTCGACGGTGCCGTCGGGCAAGACGGAACCAAGGAGGGTTCCGATGACGCGCTCGGCCTGGTCGGGCCGTCGGACGTAGCAATCGCAGATGTTGAAGATGACGAGAGGGTGGACCTTCGCCGACAAGCCGGACGGCGACGACGACGACGAAAACTGCAACACAGTGTGCTCGCTCGCCATTCTCTCTGCGCTTTCGACGGATCTGACTTGCTGGGGACGAAGAGAGTGCGAGATGGAGCAACACCAACGGAGCGAAATCTAGGGTTTTTGGGGGTACCTGAGCGCGGAGGAGCTTTCGGTTTTGGTTTGTTTTTTTTCAATTGGGCCTGTTTGTGCTAATACGTGTGTTGGGCCTGCTACGAGCCCAAAGGAATGGCCTTTTAACGGTCCTTTTTTCTTTTTCTTTTTTTTTTTAAGTTTAAAGAAAAAAAAAGAGAGAGAGAGAGAATACTGTGTAAACGTACCCTGGAATAAACATGTTTACATATTTTTGTCCTATTTTAATTTTTACCTTGGATTTTTTACCCTTTACACTTAACTTATTGAAGGTCAAGAAAACCTTTCAGAAAAAACAAAAAAAATTTCAAAAAAAGATAAAAATCATGATGAAAAAAGTACAGTTTAGTTTAAACTAAACTTATCACCAAACACTCCCTAAATTTATTATAGATAGGGCAATTGTCTAGTTTTAAAGGGCTTGGACCATGTCTTCCAACCAATATTCTTAGTACATATGGCGCAAGACAACTCCACATATCGAGATCGAAATGGATCGAACATTTTCATGTCTCACCATGGTACCTGATTTGTCTTGATTTCTGATTGATGAACAAGAAGGAAAATGAATCTATTGGATTTTTTTGACTCGTCCCCAACTACGTGTCCTTTGGCCGCCCACCACCAATTACAACAAGCTAGCCCTACATGTTAGGCTGCAAACCATTCAAATCGTAGCAAACCACATTTTTACATTGATATGATTTAAAATTTAAAACATAAATAACAAATTTATTAAGTAAATTATCTATTTACTTCTAGTAAGTAGATTATTCACCTAATTAATTTATTATCCATTTTGAAATATGTTATTTATTCTATTTGTTTGTTGTAAATTTTACAATCTTTCTTCCCTTTTAGATTCCCTTAACAAATTTTGAAACTCAAATATTTCTATCACTCAATAAACTTGATAAATGGGACATAAATCAAAATCGAAAAAAATATATAGTATTATGCATTTGAAAAACATAAAATTATCACATGCCACCTAATTTTCTGTATTGTAATGATTAATTCATATATGATTGTAGCTATAATTCTTAGGTCTCATGCACCATCTCAATAGAAAAGCTAAAATCTTCAATAGCCTCCCTGCATCATCCTTCTACAATGACATTTTCAAACCTGCGAATGGGATAGTCTAAAATCATGCTCTAATCTCACTTTTCTAATATTCCTATCATCGTGGCGCGCCATCACAACAAGCGCACATGAATCTTCCCCAAAACTCGCATCAAAGTTGAACATAACGACCCCCCCCTCCCCGGCCCGCCCTAAGAGGGAAAAACCAGTTGACATGGCAACCCAAAGATCAAAAGCAATATCCCCTTAAATTCTTTAAACCCGTCAAAGACTACAAATGTAACTTATTTGGGTCCGTATTCCACACAAACATCACTACTAGACTTTTCAATGGTTTCCAAATAATCGCCTCCTTAAATCTGAATCGTGAAAATAACTTTTTAATAGACATGTTTATAGTTTTTGCACTGTATTTATCTAAATAGATATTTAAAAATAAAAAAAAACGGTTAAAGATGAGTTTTTTTTTCTTTTTTTGTTTTTTTTTTTTTTTGTTTTTTTTTTGTTTTTTTAACAATCTTACAAATTATGATCCAAGTTTCTTTGATCCTCAAGCCACCAAGGAAAAGCTATCTGTTGAATAGAAAGGAAAGTCCATGAAAGGGCATAATTATCCAGAATCTAGAAGGTGGCCCATCTATAGCCATCAAAACAAGAGAACCACATCAAGAGTATAGAATGAATAAAGTTCGTATTTTAATCATCATGATTTTAGAAAATAAAATTAAAATTTGTACAAGTTTAGACTATAGTCTGGTCTACCTAAGAACGTGTTAATTGTACAACTTACTAGTTGAGTAGTTTCTCATTTATTAAAATTAAAATTAGGCAAAAAAGATAGGACGCTGAGGGTGGGAAATTCATTATGCTCTCAATTTATTTTATTTTATTATTATTTTTTTGATAAATATATTTTCAATGCACTTGATTGTTCTATTGAAACGTCAATATGGAGGAAAGTCCACGTACAGTGAATGTAATAATGTTGTCCAAAGATAGAGATAAAGTTCACAGAGTTTAACTTCCTAGTGGTTTTGGAAGACTAGGAATAAGAAAATATGGTAAGAGTATGAAAAAACAAAAGGTTATTGATAGGATTTATTTTAAACCGTTAAATTTGAATAAAAATTGTCAGTTTTGCTTTTTTTTTTTTTTTTTTTTTTAAATTTTATAGGAATATTATCATTCATATCTTTGAATTTTAGCTCATTCTTATTTGTTCACTTAGATTTTAAAAATCCACTTTGTAACTTGAATTTTGAATTAATCTTACTAAATTCTATTTGTAAGAAATTCCATTAGAAATAGGTGGAAAAAGACGGGGTCAAGTGCAGTTAAGTAGTTTTTTTTTTTTTTTTTTTTTTTGTTTATGTAAATCTATGAAAAAAAAAATGGACAGAAAAAAAAAGGGAAGAAAATGCAATATAGTGGTCATTTTTATATGTTTTTATCGAAAAAAATAAATAAAACAGGGAGATTATGTGAAATTAATTTTTATACATATCTATTATTTTAACGTGATTTTAATTGAATACAGATTACTGTAAAAAGATAAAGGTAAGAAAAAATGTCTGTCATTTTATGCAAAACCAATAAGTGCGTTGTTACATGATTATTTCAACTTTGGAAATCAAACAGAATGCGGAAAAATTGCTGAACGGTTCATCATTTTGCTTCTAATTTAACAAGTTCTAGTTCAATTATATTTTGTCAAGTTCCCAATAAATCAAAAGTCATCTTCCTCTACTTCCACATCCAGTACCTAATTTGTCAAGTCTCACCGGTGAAAAACAAGGCTCTCGTGTAAGGATGACAATAGAACAGGACGCAGGCAGATTTGTTTCTCTAAATCCACACCCGTCCCCTTTTACCCCTTTATTTTGTCTAAAAATTAAATTAGAAGAAGAAGGGAAAAAAAAAAAACCCTTTGCCACATTAATCCAAAAACGCTGAAGCAATTAAAGGCACTTTGCTAAAGAATCTGCACATGACATATAGATTTTCCATTGACTTTTAGAACCATTTCTCAAAATTGATGTTTCCTTATCTTGTTAGGCAAAAAACGCTTCCAGCTAAAACAAAGCATAACTTGTATTTGCAGGATTTCTTTAAGTAATCTTTTTTTTTTTTTTTTGGAATTTATTGAGGGGATTTGAATTATGTACCTTTTAATAGATTTAAGTATGTTATTACTGTTATGTTATGTCTGTAACCACTTTAAGTAATCGTTTTGTTATACAAGATAAAACTTTTCTTTTTCCTGAAAATACAAACTTCATTTCTAAAACTTTTGGGAAGTGAATATTGTGACAAATATCAAAAGCAAAATAGAAAAGAGAGAACAACGTAAAGAATAAGATCAGTAATTCACAATATTATGGTAATTGCAAATAAAAACATAATTCCATTAGTCTATCAATTATCTTTTTCAAGAATACAAAAAATTGAACTATCTGTTAAGGTCTAAACTAACGAAAAGATAAACTTAACTTAATTATATACATCTAAAATAATCCTAAAAGATAAACATAAATCAGCATTTAAAATCTAACACTAAATTTAAAATATATCCAAATAACTAATCCTAATCCTTATTCAAAGGTAAACAATTCATAACAAATCTAGTGTACATCTCACGTTGGAACGAATTTCTTAATTCTTGCATTAGTTGTCCTTATCTCCTAATAATGCCTAGTTTATAAGTCTTCGTTGTGCTCCTGTCATCGATTAGGACAAAAAAAAAAAAAAAAAAAAAACGAATCTTGGAAATCCACCTCTCTTCCTATATATATATATATATATATATATATATATATATAATTTTCAGTGCTACAATTATTGTGGATAAAGACAAGCCACAACGACTCCATTACAATTTTAACACCAGAGTAGAGTAGTTCATCAAAGAGTAGGTATGGACGGTGATATTTTTTTAAATTAAGACATTACACACAATTTCATTCACCGCCATACAATGCGAGTCACATAATAAGATGGGCCCCACTCAAACAAAAAAAGAAAAAAGATGCAAAGAAGGCTGTGGTAGGGAAGGCAAGTATTTATAATGCTCATTTTTCTACCACACAAATAGGATCATGGTGCATATTTTATAAAATAGACCTTCCCATTTTCTAGTTTAAACTAAAGATACCAGTCTAATGCCTCGTTTGATTCGACGGTTCGAACTCAAAATTTTCATTTCAGTTTTTGTCTTTTTCTGAAAAAAATTTTTGTCTTTTCTGAAAAGTCAACAAAAATTATTATTAAAACTTAAAATTTTCAACTTTAACTGATAAATCAAACGGAACCTAAGAAAATAGAGATAAAGTTCAAAGGGCATGATAGTAATTTTCTTATTTATAATAAATTAACACTTGCAAGCCTTAAATTTTATTTCTCCAATTTTTTAAGCCACAACCGTGGTCGTCTTCTTGTTCTTGTTCTTCTTCTTTTTCAAATACCAATGATTTAAAACTTTTTTTTTTTTTTTTTTAAATACGTCTTTGGGTATGACGTCGAACATGCTCTGGATCACAGCCAAGGTCTTGTTCGCCTTGGGCTAAAGCTAAAAGGCAAATGCATTTGAGTCGTGTCCGTACAGCTCGTGGGTGTTTTTGGGTAGGAAAATTGAGACCTGACTTTTAGAGGAAGAAGAAGAACACAAGTTAGAAGAAGAAAGCCATAAGGTCTGAACTTGATTTTCGTGGTTTAACGCAATAATCTGAAAAGTTGGTGAAGATTTCTTTAACAAGTAAAAATGGGTATGACTTGATTTTAGATAAATGGTGGAGATAAGAGTGGGGGTTTTGGAGGAAAAGATAAGAAACGAGGAATGCGAAAGAATACTAAAGGGATTTGAAGGAGATAACAATATATTTGAAATTTTTTAAAAAAATTATTGCAATACTAAAGGGATTTGAACGAAGAGTTAGATAAATGGTCGAGGTCGGCGTTCTATCAGAATTTCGCTTAGAAAACCAAATATCTGTACCGGGAAAGTTTTAAAAATCATAAATGCAAAATAAAATTATGAAAAACACTCGTAAAAGTGTAAGATCTAATACTAAATTGACCACAATGAAAGACCATCTTACGATCTATATGAAAGAAGTAAAGATTATTAACTATATAAGATAGAGCCCTATGAACAGTGACCTTCAAAAGGACTCTACCTATACTAACCCAAAGAAAAACCATGGGATATAAAAGAAAGACACAAGCTTTGCTTATAACATTACAGAATATTCTTGCATACACAAAATACAAATTACACACAGCCAAAAGCCAGTGAAGTTGAAAGCGGAACAAACTTGGCTTCTTTTTTGGGTTCTAAATTGGAATAATAATAGTAGCCACAAAGGACAAACGTCATGTTGTTGTTGGACTTGGAGTGCTGATGATGAGGATCAACGGTGGAGATCATCACTTTGATTTGAAGGGGATGGCCCTGATCACGACCTGGTGGTAGAGTGCTGCGAGTGCCGCACCAATGAAGGGTCCCACCCAGAAAATCCACTGCAGAAAACCGGATCACGCATGCCAAAAAAATGGAAAAAGTACACGTTATGATCTCATTATTGACGTCTGATCTTAAAAATGATGTGTTTTGATATATGATCAAAGCAAGAATATGGATCTAGAAAGGGAAAGCTTACGTGTTCATCCCAGCCCAAGTCCTTGTTGTAGATGATCGCCGCGCCGAGACTGCGAGCCGGGTTGATGCCGGTTCCGGTGATCGGGATGGTTGCCAAATGGACCAAGAACAC
Organism: Ficus microcarpa; assembly: GCA_025413485.1. Taxonomy (NCBI): domain Eukaryota; kingdom Viridiplantae; phylum Streptophyta; class Magnoliopsida; order Rosales; family Moraceae; genus Ficus; species Ficus microcarpa. The sequence continues at coordinate 8,996 of JAINRI010000235.1, read as the reverse complement.
CGCGAAGCCAATAGGTAAAGGAGCCAAAATCTAAGATCATTTCAAAATAATCAAATTATTAATTTTGTAATCCCTCAATATGTTAAATATTTTCGTTTATCATGATCTCCGAGTTGAAATGTAAATTTATAATTAATTAAAAAAAAAAGTACCGGGACGTGAGAGTCTCTGGCGCTGCGCTTGGCATCAGTGGCGGAGAAGACGGTGTAGACGAGGATGAAGGTGCCGACGATCTCGGCGCCGAGACCGTCACCCTTGGTGTAACCGCTGTGGACGTAGTTGACGCCACCGCCGTTGGTCATGTAGACACTCTTCTTGAAGCCCTTGACAACACCAGCACCGCAGATGGCACCAAGGCACTGCATCACCATGTAGAACACCGCCCTTGTCAACGACAGCTTCCTCGCCAAGAACAGTCCGAACGTCACGGCTGGGTTAATGTGACCTCCTGTACGATCAAACAGTGTTTAAGTTTTCAACAGTGATCAAAGTCAACCGAGCCCGTCTAGCTCAGTCGGTAGAGCGCAAGGCTCTTAACCTTGTGGTCGTGGGTTCGAGCCCCACGGTGGGCGTATTTCTAGCTTCTTTTTGGGCAAGAACTCTTTTTTTTTTTTTTTTAAACGAAGGAAAAATATAACGGTTTTCGGCTTTAAGCATCCAAATCGTGTTAAAAAATCGCCTCGAAATATATATATATATCTAGATATTCTCTATATATGTGTGTGACATATATAAAAATATATATATATATATTTGCTTGGAAACTCAAAATGAAAATATCGTGTTACCAATCTTTGAACTTGTGAGTCCAGTAAAAACCAATACTGTAAAGAGCTTCAACTAATTAAGATTAACAAGGAGGACAAATTTTTTTATTTTTTCATTTGAAAAGATCTTGTCAAAAATTGTACCCACTTAACTAACTAATTATCACTCTAAGATAAGATTTAGATCACAAAAATATAAAATCTCCAAAAAAAAAAAAAACGTGTTTTAATTGGTTCTAGACCTGAGATGCCGGCGGTGCAGTAAACGAGGGCGAAGATCATGCCACCGAAAGCCCAGGCGATGCCCTGGATCCCGACGGTCGTGCACTTGCTGTTCTCCTTCACTACCCCCATCACCGTCAATATAGTGATGTACAGGAACAGAAACGTCGCTATGAACTCGGCGATCCCCGCCCTGTAAAACGACCACGACGTCAGCTCTCCCGGCTCGAACAGCGGCGCTGGCGGCGGCTCCTTGTAGTCCTTCCCCTCGTCCTGGCTCTGCGCCGCCGTCCCTATCGGCTGCCTCTCCGCGAACTTGTTCGCCCCCAATCTAACATCCTCTTCCTTCCCCTCCATTTTCTCTCTCCTCTCTCTCTCTCTCTCTCCTCTTTACTTTCTCTCTCTAGTTTTTGATTTTTTTGCTTCAATGATCTCTCTCCAGTTTCATGGACTGGCTTATATAGGCCGAGTTCGTCTACAGTCTGATGAAGTAAGGTGGAGTGGTGGTGGGACCCAGCGAATGCATTTTTTATTTTATTAATTATTTTTTTTCTATGAGGTTTCCTTATCTTATGGCCGACCAATAATTTTATTTGCTCTGACTGTGAAATTACGAGAATGCCACTGGAGGAGAAAATGTTTGGTCGATATGAGGTGGCAGAACGGTGGCCACTCAGGCACCGGCCTGAAAATGACCCGAACCGACCAGGTCGACGTACAATATATTCATTGACAGGTGCAATTTTTTTCAATGGGGCTGTGGTCCACATTCGGAGTTCTTAGCTTTGTATTGTTATTTTTATGTTACGCCAAGGGTTTGAGTATTTGGCCCGTGCTATATAATAATTATGTCACGTTATTCAACACCATGCTATTTATTCAACGTTGTGATATTTCATTGTTATATTTGCATCATTCTCTTATTTTCATCGGAGATATGAAATTATAAACAGCTGTGTGAGGTCATAATTTATTATTATTCATTCATGAAAATAAAAATCGAGCCTTTTAAAAAATTTATGACTTCTTCAATTTTGTCTTATTGAGATTTCATATTTTTATATATGCGTACTGAGTATGTTTTTATTTTTTTTTATATAAGTTAATTTCATTCTTTTTTCTCACAAGTTATATGTTGACATAGGTTTCACGATCTCTTGTTGATAAATATATTTGTGAAAGCTTTTTGTGATAAGGTGTTCTTATTAATAGCGTTTGTTTGTAGACATAAAATTTGATCAAAATCATATTAAATAAAGAAGCATGTAAATCAAGTAATATTTTTAATATAGAGATGACGATTCAATACAGAATCTTACTGATAAGATATTTTCTATATCCCACTGCAACATGTAGCTTATAATTTTGAGAAATGTTCCACTTTCCATGTTATTTGTTTTTGAAAAGAAAAGAATTTTATACGCCTTTACTGAATTGAACCTCCACTGGTGAATTTATCCAATCACTTTAGAATCTAATGGAATTACATAAGTAATAAAAGAAAATACGACACAGATTCTTGTCAATAATGATCAGAGGTCCACTCTAGCTAAATACACAGATAAATTGACTACTATCAACCTGAATTAATGACCTAAATAAGGGAATATATGCGCATATATGTTCACCCACTCAGCTGGTTGGTAACTTTTGGTATATTTTCATGTTACTCTGGCTCGTGCTTTCTATACTTCTAAAGGGACCCATGGCAAATCTGGCAAAGAGTTTCCATTAATTAACACGAATCACTTGATTGCCTTTAGTGCATTCCACTCTGGAATATTTGACCTCGTTGTCAAATTTTTTTCCTCTTTGTTTTGCTGCCACAGACACCCCCCGTGATTAAATTTTGTCTCATTTTTCATTTTGGGTTCATGTTGTATGTTACTAAATCTTCATTTGATAAATTAGTTAAAGATGAAATTTTTATATTAAAATTAATTGATTTTTCAAAAACTGATTATAAATTTTGTTGATTTTTTAGAAAAAGATAAAAATTGATATGAAAAAATGCAATTTAGTTGAAATTAAACTAACTTACCAAATAAAACATAAATTTTTGGACTGAGTAAAGATTCCGTGTCCTATTTGGTCCATGCGGTCCTTTAACTAGAGTAAAACAACATTTTTCTGGTATGATGACAAAAAATGTCATACTTTTTTTATCTTTATCAGGTTTCATATTCAAGTCATGATGCATGTAAGATCTAATTTTTGATAAAAACAGACTGGCATTTTTATTTTTTAAGATCTAAATAAATCTGCTAGCCGTTGAAAAGTTAATATTAAGATTCTTAATATCTTATCAGTGAGATTAATGAACTCACCTTTTAATTATTGAGACGGGGCATGAAATTAAGCCCTCAAAAAAGAAAACCACATTTTGCGTCTATTGAATAGAATAATTTTGCTCACTTGAATAAGAAAACATGGACGGTGTACAACGCTGACGACAAAAATAGCGACTACCACATTTCTTTATATGGCTAATGAATAACCATACATATTATATTTTCCAATCTTCGGAATTTTGAAGTTGATTTTTTTCGAGTATTTATATGAGTGGATAGGCAATTATTTTAAGTCTTATAAAGCCAGAGAAACTGGCGCGCTGGCAGTTTTGGCGTGGAGGGAAATGGGTGGGGTAGTGGAATTTGGATTATATTAAATCATTAATTATGTCAACTAATTCGTTTTTAAGATTTAATAATCTAGTTGTACGTAGTGACATTTGTGTGGATAATTAAAATTAATCTGCATGTCGTTGTCTAACTCATCGTCCGCGAATCTTAAGGTGTGATTAAATCTTCATCATTTTCTTCTGGCGTTAAATTTAATTTAATTTTATTTTGGATTGTTCTAATCACATCTGGTTGGAATTTAGATGGCTATGGGCCAGTCTTGCTATGTTTTAAACTCAACATTAGATAGGCATCAATTGTGGGGCTAAACTTTAAAAGTGAGACAAACATACAAGTTCGTTTTATTTGGTTCAAATGGATTTTATGGAAGAAGGGGCTGACGATTGCTTTAATATGACTCTCTCTTTTCTTTGTTAGAGGTTTGTATTTTGTCATCTGAAATATTGAGGCTGTTTTAATTGACATATGTGGACTATTCGAGATTGTTGATGAAAGCGTTGATTGATCTAATTTTCATTTTATCTGTGAAGACACACCTAATCTCTTTTTTAATCCAGAAAAATAAAAGTATCACGAAGATAGCTAAGGGATAATACTAATTATGATAAATCGTTCAAGAAAGTGTTTTATTGACTTTTACATTATGATTTAATGTTTAATGCACACTCTCTTATTATAGCATCATAAACCGTAATTAAACTAATCGAGGTGATAATGATGGAAGAAGGCTAGTTTGTTGTTTGATAATCAAGTTTCTACCACACTAATCAATGCTTGACATTGAGGATTATTGACAATATAGTACCTAAAAAAAGAGGAGTTCGTAATAATGAGAATAATGCTCACACGAAACCATCCCTGGTGTGCCTGAATTAATTAATATCCCATTTATGCACGGCAATATTTTATTATTGTGATTATTACTTTAATTTCCCCCTTAAATGTCACTGCTAATTACTTGTGAAATTTTAGATTAAAATATGTTTAGTGCTATAAAATAAGAATAAAATAAGTTTAGGTGAATGCAACCTGCGGATAACACTCCCATAACAAACAATCATTCCAACTAATAAGGCCTCAAACAAGTCTCAATAGTTCAACAACTGCTGACTAAACCATTGTTAATTAATACATTAATTTTGTTTTTGCTGATCTAATTACTAAATTAACTGTATTAGTGGCCGCCTATGGAATTATAGCCATTATTTTAATTTGTGGCTCAGCAGCGCCACATGGCCCTTTGGTCCCTTGAACGCCTGATTTAAATAATTAGAATCATTTGTATTTTATATTACACCTCCTTTCTGTATGTAATTATCTTATATACAGAGAATGTAACAAAAAAGTACTAAAAAAACATAATAATAAATCCCACAATTTCAAATCATACCATATAATAAAAAGAAAACAATTTAACTAAACTTGAAAAATGTGACGGTAAAATTTTGATGTTTAACATCCATACATAACAGTCTTTTAAAACAATGAGATTGTGTAATTGATACAGATGGATTTTTAATCAGACAATGTCATTTCATTTTATATATGTTGGTAAATTTGAAACTGACGTTTGATAAGAGCATGAAGACACTATGACCTCAATTGACAATACAGTTCAAACTGTACTTTTTCATCTTAATTTTTATTTTTTTCTGAAAAAGTTTTTGTTTTTTCTAAAAAGTCAACAAAAGTTTTCAACTCAAATTATACTTTTTCAACTCAAACTCATTTACATAACAGATCCTATTAATATTCTTTTTTACCTCATGAAAATTAGACGAAAAATAATATTATTCAGTAAGATTTATAGAGCCGTTGTAAAAAGCCCAGTGACGGTGGATATGCCAGCCTCTCCCTCTCTCATTTAGAACCACAAATGAAATGAGAGTACCCCTAATGGGGTTGAAACTTGGAAGATTTGGGCATATCTATAGCCATATGTGGAATGTAATCATTAAAAAAAAAAAAAAAAAAACCCCCATACGTGGCCTGTAATCATTAAAAACTTGTCTTTGCATCATTTTCATGGCATGGAACAGAATAGAAAAAGGTTGTGCTGAGTACCTACTCGCATGTGCCAGTCAACATGCACCCGATTGCACTCAGATTTCAGCCCATGACCCAATTTGAGGAATAATTTGAGCCCAACCCACGACAGCTACGACACCTTTATTGTTTGGGTGCCATTCACGGACCAATTCCCAGACACCCACCAGCCTTGTTATCTTAATAATCTTCGGCCATGTGCAACGATATCTGACTCACTACTGTCTTGGTTGTAATCCTTCCACTAATAAACCTCCAGGAGGGGGAAGAGAATCTTATTTCGAACCTTCACTTCTATCAAATCAGGCCGATTCGAGTTATGCATTGCACATAATTAATTTTCGGTTAGTTATTGAAGATCTGGACCATGATTATTATTATAATTATTTTTTTTTGTCAATTCCCCCCTTCAAAAAATGAAAAAAAAAAAAAAACTCCTTTCACTCCTATAGCCTTAGATATTGAGTTATTAATTTCTTTTAATGAGATTTTATATCATTTAAACTCAGTTACCTGATGGTTAGAATAAAAAGATATAGAGTTTTATAAGTTAGGAATACTCTACTGATAGTGCGCGTTTTTAAATATTACATTAGGTCACAATCATATCGAAATACAAAACTAAACAAAAATAACATGACTTAATACAAAACATAGTTATAATGTTAATGTTTTTTTTTTTTCCCCTAATAGAATATTGCATATATATTAACGTCGACGTATGTACAACAGATCGTATATATATTCATATCATGTTTAGACACTGTTTTATATCAACCTTGTGTGCTATAGTTTCCTTGTAAGAATATTGACGTTATATTGAAACTGCAGACAAAGCCGACAATCTTTAATGCCATTTGTCTCTGTCCATATATGCAGCCTTTGTTGAATGTATGGGTATCGTTGAGAAATTACTTAGAAAATAGATAGAAATGGATATGCATTTTGAATATTCATGATCAACTTGCACAAAGTCTTAAACTATCACTAATCATATCAAATAAATTATTTAATGAACTCTGATAAAAATATATTGCTTAACAATTCTATAAATACCTGTTAAAAATATTATTCAAATTAATTATCAGATTATATTAAAATCATGTAAAATTAAAAAAACATATATTAAATCAGCATAATGTAATAATCATTGATGATTTAACTTTTGGGTAAATCTATGTAAAAGTCTCATTTATATATCCTATTGGTATAACTCATTTTTAAACCGTTTCGATATAATCGAACAGTTGAGATATTATTTGTGTGTTATAATTATAGTATACCTTAACCCATAATATTATATACTAAAAATAAGAAAAAAATTGAAATTCAAAAAAATTTAATTAAAAAAAACTGGCAGTCCCCCCGTTGCCTATGATGATGTCGACAAGGCCCCCTTGCCGCAATGCCGACGCCCCCCCCAAACGCCAAACAGATCTGGCTTCGGGGCGAAGGAATTGGCTCATTGACTGGGGAGTACTTCGTGTTTTCTTTTTAATTTATTTTTATATTATTTTTAAATTTTTTAGTTTATATTAGAATGAGATAAAGTGCATTTTAACTATCATAAGCAAATAACATGTCAAACGTTTAATTACATATTAACATTTAAAAAAATGTTCTACCGATAGAGTTATAAAAGGGGTTCTACTGCAGTCCTACCCTTCTCTTTTATATTTTATTGAAAAAGGTATTCTTTTTTAATATTCTAAAGGAAGAGCTCATTAGATTGGACTATGACTGGTAACTGCGGACACGACATAGTGACACGACGTGAAAATGACACAAAATAAATGGGTGTAGACTGCACATTTAATAATTGGGTCGAAAGTAAGTTGACAAGTTTAATACGAAAATAAACGTGCTAGAAACAGGCTAACACAATTAACCCGTTTATTTAAGAGGCCATCATTCTCAAGCAAGAAAGCATTTTCTTTTACTTTAATATTTTGGTATCTTTTGATGTTTCTCTTAGTATTTTGAATCTTGATTATGCGACAATTTAAGACTTGTTTGGGTGGTGATTTGTATATGGACACCAACTGCAACTTAGACTTTTGTTTTGTTCCAAGATATGTTTGTCTTAATCATTATAGATATTTGATAATTCTAATTGTTAGTTTTATATTTTATATGAATATAATGAGTTTCTTGTGTTAGTTAATTCAGAATTTTAAGTGATTTTTTATTAAAAATTTTTCATGCTAAATGGTTCAGAAACCAGTTTTTGTGTTAGATGGATCGTAAACGGGTTTTTCGTATTAAATAGGTTGTAAACGGGTTTTTCAAATTAAATGGGTCATAAACAAGTTTGTTTTCGTAGCAACTCGTCGTGACCCGCTTGATAATTGTGTTCGTGTGTCTTATCGTGTTATCTATTTATTAAACGATTTATGTTCGTGTTTAGGTTCCTGACCCGTTTATTAACTATGTCGTGTTCGTGTTCATGCTTATCTGTTGTGTTGTAATTGGGATGGTCCGAACCGGCTCGCAAACACAAATTGCTAGCCGTAGATTGGACTATTGAGTGAAAATTTTTTTAAAGAGCTTGGACTGTCTGGTTTTTACACTACATATTTTAGAGACTAGATAAGTGTTTGTTTGTTTGTTTTTGTTGTTTTCTTTTTCTTTTTAGATAAGAATGAAGAACACACGTGATTATATTATTGATACGAGAATATGGACCACTTGCCCTTGGCGATCCACTTGAAAAAGTGGTAGGGAACAATTTTTTAACTTGTGTGACAATTATGATGAAATTATTGTTCAATGATAGTATCTTCATTGTCACAACAAAATTAAAAATAGGTCTTTTCTTAATTATAAAAAAAAAAGGGTCACTTTGAACTCAATAACAACGAGTGATTGGATACAAATATATCTTGTTTGACCGTTATCATATTTACGTATGAATCGAACATATTTTCTTTATTGAGTTAATTTTTAAGATATTATAATATTAGAATAAGAGGCCTCAAATTCGAATTAATTTTTAAAATTACAATTATTGAGTACTTGGTTTTTGGATAGAACTAACACTAATGAAGTGACAAAATGTACGAAAAAAGCTTAATTTCAAAGCATTCCAGCAAAAAAAGCTTAAATTTCAAAGCTTGACTATTCTCCGGTTAGAATTAGATGCAACAACCGACTGGATGGCGGTGACTGGGACAACTTAGAAAGATTTTATTATATTTTATGTACTCCACTTTCGACCCACTTAGTTGAACAAATGTGACAAGTGTGGACAACTTACTTTTGTTTGTTTCTTCTAAGTAGAAGTGGTCAAAAGTGAACACAATTTTTTTATGTACTTATA
>JAINRI010000234.1:0-12169 GCA_025413485.1 Ficus microcarpa | reverse complement strand
TACACGCAAATGTATATATGTATAAATGTATGGATATACTTTTCTATTGTTTTGGGGTTCCACTAAAGAACAGATTAGTAATTTAGTAGTGTCAGTCCACACGATTTTATTTCAAAGAGTAGTTAACCATTGAGAATTATGTGACAGCCAATCCAAGACTCACCAAAGGATTTTTTTTTTTTTTTAAATTCTTTCTTTTCATAGCTTTAGTATTCAAATTAAAAAATAGATATTTGAATTTGATAAAATTAATTTGGTCTCAAACTCTTGTTTGTGTTACCAAATTAAGGTTGTGTTTGGCAACATGAAAAGAAATTAGAAATAATTACACAAAAAGTTTATTTTTAGTGTCATGTTTTAAAATATGTCTTTTTATTTTTAATAATATTACGTATATGTCTATTTTTAAGAAATAAATATGTATAATACTTATTTTGTCATTTTACTATAACTGACGTCATTTCATTTTTATATAGATTCTTTTATTTTCCTTTTTTTTTTTTACTTTAATGATGAATATTTTTGTTGATAAATGTAAATTATCTTTAATAGCCCAAAATTAGCTATAGACATCAAAATAATTATAATAATTGTAAAATATTTACTATAAAAATGATGATTCATACCAAATAATAATATACAAAATATTAACGATAAAGATTAATGAAATTAAAATATTCACCCTTTTTGTATAAAAAACCAATTAGTTCTTTTTGAAAAACATTATTTATTTATGTAATCCACTACAAATTATGTGGTTGTCATTTATGTCTCAACCAAACAAATTAAAGAATAACATAACAAATAGTATCAAATTCTATTATTTATATAAATTAAAAGAAATAAAATCGAACATATCTTTATGATAAAGACTGATTCTGTTGGAAAAATCGGATCCGGTGTCGGAGTTACGGCGCAACGGAAGTTTTAAAAATTTTATGCCGTTTCCGGAAAAGAAGCTCATGATGCATATAACAATAAATTAAATTCATGATCAAACGTACCTTATCTCTTGGATTCCGGAATTTCTAGAGTGTTTGACCAACGTGTCTTCTTTACTATTCTCGAGTTCCACGTCTCGGAGTGTGTGTGGGCACACGTTCTATGAATCCAAGTGACCGATAATACTTTCCGAAGTCTAGATCCCTCCTTCTCAATTCCGATGATCCTCGTTGAGAATTTGATCCAACTTCTTTCTTCAAAACTACAAAACAAGAACCGGTTAACCTCCTATGAAAAATTATCACTCGGTTTAACCTTTATTGCAGTTTTGATTCAATGGAATTTTCTTTCTTTTTCTCTCTCACAAGAAAGCCGAATTTTTGATGTGGAAGAAAAACAAATTTTTTTTTATTATTAAAAAACATTTTTCCCCTTTAAGAAAATCAAAAATTGGTTTTTCAAGAACTCCTAGCCTTTATATAGTATTCCAATCCTTTTCAAAATTTATCTCTTTCTTGAAAAATAATTAATAATTATTTTTCCAAATAAATCTTGAACCAAAAGATCATACAACTTTAGGGCTAGATTCATTGAACATAAAACCAATTTTCAAGAGGAAATCCCCTTTAAAAATTCGGCCACAGAGTGAGAGAAATCTTGATTGGTGGTTTAAATTTTAAATCAAGAATTTAGACTAGTTAAGAGATCCTAGTCCTATCTAGATTCAAACTTCTTTTAAACCTTTTCAAATTTAAATAGGATTCACATATTTGAATAAATATTTTCCATAAACATTATCCATGTTAATTAATTTAAATTAATGAAATATTTCAAATTTTATTTCCTCACAAAAATCATGCACCTCTTTAATTAGGAAAGAAAAATTCATGAAATAATCTCCATTATTTAAACCAATTAATAATTAAATGTTAGGAATATATTTAAATAATTTTGAAACAAAATTTTCTTCCCTCCATACAATTAAAAAACGTGCACCACTTTTAATTAGGAGAGAAAAATTTTGTTTTCCAAAATTCAAACACAATCTTATTTTCAAAATTCAAATTAACCAATCACATGTTGATAAATCATTTGTCTACAAATTTCACATGTTCAATCCTTTCTGGATTGCATGTTAGAGAGTACCATGTCTTAATAGACATTACAAAATTCCATTTACAATTTACCGATCTCATTAGGAACAAATCCCGAGACGCTTCGTGGAACTATATGAGCTAATAGAGGGACCCGATGGAAATATGTAAAGAGGCTCCTATAATTGTGAAAAATTAATCCCAGATTAATTATCTATCAATTATCAACTTCAAAACTATTTCACTAAAAGTTTGAAGCTGAACTCCTGTTTACATACCGTATTACGAAAGCTCTCTCACGTAGTGTTTCTTCCATGATTTATTCATCGCTTGCTTAATCCCCATATGTTATCCATGATTGAATTAAGGACTTTTACCGTTTTACCTTTTCAATCATTTTAACTTAAAGTTCAATTATTCTCCATTGAAAAAACCACAAATTGTAAAAGCATACAATTGGTAAACCACCAGAGAACACAAAGTAAACCGATGGCCAAGATCTTGTTATACTATCTTTCAATCCCCGAATAATACCTTTAAGTAGATAACATTTACTATCATTAAGATAGCTATAGATTCCGTATCTATGAATCTTGATTTCTCCATCCATAAGTCATGCACCCAAAACACAAGTATGTTGACCATGAATTAACAGTGTCTCACCTTTAGCGCATCAAAGTACATAAGTCATGGATGCGAACTCAAATAATCATTTCAGGATTAAGATTAATGTAGGATGATAATCAAAGTATCATTGATTCTTATAAACGGAATTATTAAACCGAATCAATTAACACTTTAAGTCTAGTCCAATGTCATACCTCAATACTGGTATACATTAAAGTTTTTAATGTATGCGAACTCAAGTACATAAGTCATGGATGCGAACTCAAGTAATCATTTCAGGATTAAGATTAATGCAGGATGATAATCAAAGTATCATTAATTCTTATAAACGGAATTATTAAACCGAATCAATTAACACTTTAGGTCCAGTCCAATGTCATACTTCAATACTGGTATACATTAAAGTTTTTACTCGGAATCTATCCGATGGTCAAGACAAACCATCCCTCCAAGGAAGTAGACAACATTTACAATCTTATTATGAATAAGATCCCCAAATCCCTTGGAGACAACATTTACAATCTTATTATGAATAAGATCCCCAAATCTTATTCCGTTGATTGCGGAATATTTATTTAGACTATTATCAAATTACCACGTCTTCTATGCATACCCCGTATATATATGGTAATTCGATATATTACCAACAGCCTAGGAGTATTTTATGTTTGCTCAAAATAATTATACAATCAACAAATGAAAGTAAATAGGACACAATTTATTAAACATGAATAATTTCCTCTTATTAATATCAAAATGTCATATTTACAGAAAATCCCTAAGATTTTCTATCCTTAGGGCACCTATAGATCCCAACAGATTCATTATACGATTTTTTTTTAGATTTTCTTTTTTCTTTATTTAGCTAATTCTCATTAATGTGAAAACTGATTTTGAGAAAACATTTCTTTTTTGGTTCATTACGAAGATTTTCACATTCTTTATGATATAAGTAAAAAAATAATAATACATTTCCTTTTATGTCATTTCTTAAAACAACATTAGCTCTCGTTGGTAAATATCTTAGATTCCATTTTTTTTGTTTCTTGTTTTGTAATTTCTTTATTTTTTATAAAAAATAATATTGTCTTTATAATTACTCTTTTAGACATTTACTTAATTAAAAGAAAATAGACATATTTCAATCAACACTTTCAATTTGGATATGTATGTAAATAACTCAAGAAATTATGGGAAGGATTATGAATATGGGGCCAAAGCCTGCGGGGATCCTCTTGAACGAGGATGAGAATTTTTTTTTTTTTTTTTTTTTGAGATGGATACAAAGTCTTGTCACCAAATTGATGGTGGGATTTGTTAAGAATTAACATCCTAATTCTATATTACCGAGAACAATAAAATCACAGAAAAAAATAAACAATCACATAATACACAAATTTTTATACAGATTCGTCTCAATATGAGATTACGTCATGTTTCAACCGTTGTAGTAATTCACTATGATGATTAGTAAGTTTATAAGAGAAATTCACACCCTCACACTCTCTATGTTTTTTCTCTCTCTAATCTCTCATATTAATTAACCTAATTGTTACACCCTCTTTAATAAAAAAGTCTAGGGTAACTGAAATTCATGAAAAATCTACAAAATACCCTTAATGAAACAACTTGCAAAGGCAATTTTTCGGAAGACATTAATTAACCTCCACAACTTAATAGGATATGGATAGGTAAGGAAGCATTTCATGTTCGATCTCCACCCTAGTATACATATTTTGTATATTTTTCTTAAATAACATTAATCCTTGAAACATTATTGTATTTTTTTTAAGTTGTGACTTTATTGTTAAGATTTGATTTGCGTTATGTAATATTTTATTTTAGACTAAATTTTGTGATAAAACTTTACTTTATTCTTTGGGTTGGTTTTAGGAGGTGAGGATGGGGATGTGAAAGTATTTCGTACTCTGATCGCATCTCATTATTGTCCCCGGGAAGGAAAGAACAATATATACCTTAGGTGAGGAAAATGAAGAGCAAGAGGAGGGTCTCTCTCTTATGGTGTGTGGTATAAACTTGTTGGATGATCCTTTTTTATAAGGAGAAATTAAGATTGTGTGTTTTAATTTTTTTAATTCTCTTGTTTCTAAACTCCTTTCACTTTTCGCTGCCATCAAAGAAGCTCCAAAATAAAAATAATAAACAAATAAGCACAGAGGTAACTTGGAAATTTGTATACTTAGCATGTGTTGGCCGTCAAGGTTCAACTCAATTTAAACCCAAAAAATTTAATACAGTTTTTATCTTTTTCTTAAAAGTCAATATCAGTTTCATTATTTACAGTTTTGTAATTCAAACTTTAAAAGTTTATAATTTTGCATTTACAAGACGGGATGAAATTTTTTTTAAATTACATAGAATTGAAATGAACGAAACAAGCTTCATAGTGATATATTTCTCCCAAACACGTTTCAAGTTTTTACACTTTTTAAGTTTCAACAGTTCAAACGCTTCATCAAACGCACATTTAATTCAATTCAATTCAAATAAAAAAACTCAATTCAAACCTCTAGACCAAACACATGCTTAATTAGGATTAATGACTAGAAAAATGTGAGAGAGTTGATTATGAGAACTTATACTAAGCGTGCTTATGGTTCGGCGGTTGGAGAAGAAATTTTTAAGTTGAAATTGATTGACTTTTCAAAATTAGATATAAATTTTATTGATTTTTCAGTAAAAGATAAAAACTGAGATGAAACAGTACAATTTAGTTGGAGTTAAACTTAAATGCCAAATAAAACATAAAAATATAACCTTTAATTTAAAACATTTCGATATTGTTTATTTTTTATTTTTTATTTTTCATTTTTTTTAGTTAACTTGAGGTAAAAGAATTTGATCTAATTAAGATATCTATTGAAGTCAAATATATGTACAACCATAGAAATACAGGTATCATTTTTTTTTCGTGGAAAAAAAAAGGATCTGATGGGCCCGTTATTTTCAGGTTTTTAGCTTTACAGGTAGGAACTCTTTTCCCAAGATATGACAAAGACATGTTGTTTATACTAGTTTTTCTCAGTCAGTCATTTGGGACTTACCCTGCTATCACCAAACCACACTTCAATAGTCAAAGCTGAAGCGAGATTTAACCGGAGATAATGAGAATTAAATCCGAACGGACGAAAGGAATAAACCTAATAAAGACCCCCATCTTTTGACCGGTGTTAGATAGATAGGTATCATCAGCTCATAGAAAATGATGTTGAAAATGGATAGAAATTCTTAGCAAATTAAGCAATCTATTTTTTTTTAATTTTAAAACGAGATTAAGAAACCTATTTATTGTCCTTTCCATTAAAGGAAATTATCTTTATCCATAGGTCTCGAGTCGCATCTCTTAATCAAACTAGTAACGGGAAGAGATTACCTTCTCAAGTTGAAAACCTATGTAAAAATTTAATTAAATAGTATCTCTATTATTGGCTCTAAGACTGATGATGAAACTTGCAGTGACGCTATTAATGGCTTCACAATAATATATATCTTGTTTCGGTCAAAAATATAAAAAAATGATAATAATAATAATAATTGAAAAAAAAGGATAAGCATTTTAATAAAATCATTTAATGTCTTGTAGCTAGCCAATCATGGAGAGACCACATAGGGAGGGAAATTGTCACGAAGATGAAATTAACGAAAACGGCAAATGAAAAACGACACACGATTACCAGAAAAAAAGACTATCCTTGTCACAAGGATCAGCGGCTGACACTCTCCCAAGAGATCATCAAAACGACGCTATCTTCGACACGGGTCATTAACAATCACACGGAAGTTCACGTTCCAAGAGCATTCGCTTCACAGCCGATTCAGTCAATCCCTCCCTCTCTCCCTCTCTCCGATCACGAAAAGAGCGAACGACAGACGCCAGATCAGTGTCCGACGTCATCGCTGCCGCCATCGCCGAGCACTCCGTCGACGGTGTCGTCCGCGCTGGGTCATTTCCCGTGGTGGAACCGGAGAGACGAGGAAGTATTTGGTTCTTTAATGGTCGGAGGAGCGTTCTAGAAGGGCGGCGGTTGAGTCCGGTTGGGTCGACTCGTCCTCGCAACTCGTCTTCCGCGGTGCTTTTTCACTCCCTCTGTCCGAGGTTTTTTTTCTTTTCCCGGTCAGCCACGGCGGCGATGAGAGGGAGCTTGTTTAACCGCCGGACGGTGCAGCGGTTCCGGCAGGTTGCGATCTTGACCGTTGGATCGGTGAAGATCAAGCTTTTGCTCTGCGTTTGCATCGGATTGACGCTCATCGCGCTCGCGAGCCGTGCACCGGGTTTCTTGGGATGGACCGGCCACGGCGTTTCTGTTCCTCCGCTCGCTGATTCACGGTTCGTGCAGTTGATCTTGCTTAAATTATGCGTTCAGTTGATCTTGAAACTTCCAGTATTAAGATTCTGTTTCGAAAGAAGATTTTGGATTTTCGGTAACAACAAGCTTTCTTTTTTGGAAAGTTTCTAGCTTTTTACTTATATGGGGCCAAAACTAAACTCAAACAGGAAAGTTCATCTTGAAAATATGCATATGATCCTTTTGGAATTCCATATAGTTTGATGGATGAGAAAATCAGGAATTTTCATTGCATTCATTTTCGAAAATTTGCAGAAAATGTTACTGTAGCAGCCCAGAATCTTAATTTTTGTTATTTTTTTTAGTTCCAATTAGCATAACCTATTCCTTTTCTAGCGTAGAGGACAGAAAAGGTTTGAAACTTTGAGATTTTCCTATTGTTAAGTTCATGTTTTAGTCCATTATATACCATCAAGATTCAGTTTATAGCATTGTTTTCACTTCTAATTAGGGAGGTAGTTTCATTTACATTTTATGAAATGATTTAAACATGTCTTAGACCCAAGTAGTAGAACACAATTGTAGATATTTGGGAATACCAGTTTTTATGCATTCTTGCTAAAATGCATGCTTTGCACGCAGGAAAGGATATGCTATTCTAATGAATACGTGGAAGAGATATGATCTTTTGAAGCAGTCGATTCTCACTACACAAGGTGCGGTGGGCTCGACTCGATACATGTTGTGTGGAGTGAGCCTGACCCTCCATCCATTCGCTTAGAGAGTTTTTAGAACATATTGTACACTCCAATGCAAAGAGATGGGCGGGCAAGTTGAACTGAAATTTGATATCAATACGGAAGACAGTTTGAACAACAGATTAAAGAAATTAAAGATTTGAAAACGGATGCGGTTTTCTCGATTGATGATGATGTTATATTTCCTTGCTTTTCGGCTCGAAGTTTGCTTCAAAGTTTGGTTAAGTGCACCCGATACAATGGTGGGATTTGTGCCCCGTGTTCATGGGATCGATCCAACGGTATGCCTTAATCGAACTTTATCCCCTCATTGTAAACCTCTATTCTTGCATTTTTTTTTCCCTCCTCTTTGGCGCTACTTTTATCTCTTTGCCACAGTCAGTTTCTGCTCATCATTTTTAAGATCCAATGTCGGAATAATGTATAGCGTGATATCTGAGCTACACCTTTGTTGTTGGTTCTTGTGCATGACATGTTGCTCCTTTTGTTCTTTACTTTAGGAGGAAAACAATCTTCATGGCAAAATATCATCAGTCTTTAGCTTGATTGACTGTTGTATAATTGTTGTTCTGTGTTAAGTTTTTCCTATCAAGACTTACCCTTATGGATCACATGGAGGTTATGCATTAAAGTTATAAGTGTCGGAATTTAATGGAATAGTTTTGTTGTCCATTGCTGTTAGCTGAAATTAAATGGATACAGAGCTTTAGAGCATAGGGGAAAAAAAATGATGTAACAGCTTATAACACAAAAATCTATTTGTGAGTTGCGCTTGGATTTCAGCTGTGTTTATCTTTTACCTCTAATAGTTAAAGTATATGTGGGTTCAATTTTTTAATCTCGATAAATCTTATGCAGAAAGGCAATATGGATCACTACATATATGGTGGGTGGTGGTCTGTTTGGTGGACGGGGACTTACAGTATGGTACTCTCCAAGGCAGCTTTCTTCCATAAAAAGTATCTAAGCATGTATACAAATGAAATGCCGGCTTCAATCAGAGAATATACGACCAAAAACAGGTTCCTTTTCCCTGTTATTTTTTTTAGCTTACTTTCGCTTCTTGCATAGTCGTCCTTTAAGTTTGTGTTGTTGACATGAATAATGCAACTCCATGACACGTGTTGTATTGACTTCTCCAGGAACTGTGAAGATATTGCAATGTCTTTCCTTGTAGCAAATGCAACGAGTGCTCCCCCTATATGGGTCAAAGGTAGAGTTTATATCTGATACTAGTTGATTATTTGTTTGTTTTATTTTCTATATTCAAAAATTCAATGAGTTGATAGTTTTTATTTTGTCCAATGAACACGGTTTGAGTGATTATTATTGAACTAACATGCGAATTGGTATTAGGATGTTGGAGTTTGATAAGTTAGATGGATAACAAGTACTTTTTGTTTAAAAAGGCCCGCTGCATCATATTGCCACTTGACCTTCTTTCATCCCCTAGTCAGTCTAGCCTTAAACTTCAGCAGTTTATGTTCTCAGTGGTTCGATCATTGTCCTCTTTTTCTATGGAAACCGTCTAGACCTATTACTGTCACCTTCATTTGAAACTCACCATAGGCTAAGATGGGCCATAAATAATTTGCAGAGGGAAATGTAAATTTTGAAACAATCTGAAAGCTAGAGATCAATTTTAATTATTATCATTGGCTAATCAAAAGATAATTCCTCAGTGCACTAAGCAAACTTTTGCTGAAAACGTGAAAGTGGAAAACATGGAAGTTCATTGGGTTTGTCAAGAAATATTTTATGGTAGGTGTACCATAACAGGGCTATGGAGATATACACTTCTGTTCTATGAGATCTACACACTCTTAACGAACCACATGAGATTTCCCAAAATCTCGATGACAATCTAGTATCTACGAAAATAAGCAACCATCCTTTAGTTTAGTGTCAGAAGAAGCCTTTTAATCTGCTGATTCGCACTTTAACTCTGTCTCAATAGAGGCCTTTTGAGAGTTGAACAATAGAGAGAAGTAAGTCACAAAGGGGCACTGTAACGGAAAAGGTTGAGGTTTTCCTTGCCTTTTGAAAGATAGAAAGGAGGTGGGACAAAAACACGGGCTGTCCGTTGTTCACAAATCCCCTGCATCAGCAGGACTTTCTATCAAAATGAGTACTGGCATTCTTAGTTTTATCAGCAGGATTATTTATCAAAATGAACAGAACTATTCTGGTAGACCGCATTGGAACTTTATTCCTGCATGAGCTGATACTTCGAATGAGGGTTGAATGTGTGCACAAATGTCTCCAGCTTTTTTAGAAACCGTGCCTGTGGGATTTTAAGATTTTGCACTACAGGACAGGGATGATATGATCTTGTTTGACAAACTCTAGTGAGAAACGAGTCTTAATCAAATTCACGGGGTAAACAAAAGATGAAGGAAAATCTTGGTGTCTCATCTGCATTAGGTTAGATAAACAACCATAACTGAAATCCATTAGGGATGGAATAAAGCTTAAACTAACCAATTCAACTTTAAAAGCTTTAATAGGGGTAAAATTGCACCTTTTTTTTTTTTTTTGTGATTTTTCATTTCATTTTTTTTCTTTTTCTTTCGTCTTGTTGAAATGTAACTTTCTCATTTCACTTTTTATCTGCCTTTTAAATTAACTCGCTCTCATATGTTTTACATACTTTTGCTTTGTAGGCAAGATATTTGAGATTGGTTCAACGGAATCAGTAGCTTGGGAGGTCATAGTGAAAAAAGAACCGAGTGCGTTAATAGATTTGTTGCCGAGTTTGGGCGAATGCCTTTGATACCTACAACTGTTAAGGCTGTCGATTGCCGCAGCATCTGGCTTTGGTAATGCCAAGTTTTGATGGTGGTGAAAGTAGAACTTAGCTTACGCTTTAGATCGCCGAATTCTACTCTTTGTTGTTTTAGAGTTGTTGCGGCTCTTCAGGTTAATAGCCCTAGGATGCATGCTAGCGAATTTTCTACGTTATCAATGTATTATTAGTTATTATTATTATTTTATTATTATTATTATTTTTGAAGTAAGCGCGTCATTAGCATAATAGCGCATCCTTATTGGATTGATTTCTTGTACTCTTACCATGTAACACAAGGCAGTTGATAGTTAACTCATGTTAACAGTTGCACACGTAAGTGGAAGATAACTCCTAGAGTTTTTTGTACCTTTGTCAAATCCCCCTCCATCTGTGATATTAAACCCGAGTATCGGCACCGGAAAAGTTGGACATATTTAACGTAAAGTTAGCAGGTTCACAATATCAGGTAGTCAAAGCTAGTGATCCATGTGAAATAGCTTCGTAGGATTGCCTTTTTTTTTTTTTTTTAAATAAAAAAATGAAAGTCCTACGATTAGGTATGGGAAAATACCATAGCGATTTGACTCTGTTTTAAATTTTTATTTGATGTGATTTTAATTAAATCTAAGTTCTAACAGTAGTAAAACATACGGAACGATAGATATATTCTATCATAGAAAGTTTCAAAGAAAAGAAGATCTCGTTTATAATGTGAGAATTGTTTATGCAAGTTTGAAAATGATTTTGCTATTCTAGATATGCTGTTATTTTATGTTATCGTGCAATTGCTGCCTCTTTCGCCCCATTTTTTTAATTAAATTTTTTTTTAAATTTTATTTCTTGTAAACAAGTGGGTGGCTCAATCTTCCAATTCTTCAACTTCTACAAGAAAAGGATGTTCAAAATACATCTCATCTGCTACATAAGCATGAGTATTAGACAAATAAATAATCTAGCATCCTTAATCCAATCAAAGCTGGATTACAATAAATCAACCTTAAAGATATCTTATTACTTAAAACTACATGGCAAGAAAGAAATATAATTGTTTTTTCCGATATGTGCATGGGAAGGAATAAAAAAAATAAGATAGTGAGATATACGAGTATGGAGAAATTCTTCCTTTTTGTCTCTCTCTATGTTGACAGTAGAATTAAAGAGACGACTAATAATAACGCGATTAGTATTTGCTATCTTAATTTTTGAACAATTAAAATTCTAATCAAATTCAAAGCATGTGCTTGGAGTCTAAGCATTTGTTTCGATCGTAATCTTTGAACAATTAAAACTCTAATCAAATTCAAAGCATGTGTTTTAAGTCTAACTTCCCGTTTTCAAAGCCGATCTCCCTCATATCCTATACATCAAAATTGAGGAAGTTTAAGGGTCTTGCATAGTTTTGATAATCCTATGTATATTTATTTGCATAGTTTTGATGAATCACATGACCGTCTTGATCACATGACACTCCTTCGCAATAGCAGTAGTCAGAACTTTCCTTCCAACTATCGAGATTCGAACTCGATTAATCTAAGGCTGTTCTTCAACTGGAGAACAAGGATTTCAGAGAGCCAAGACATACGCCTACAGAAACAACGGTTGTACCAAGGCTGAGTAAGATTGAGAAGATGAAGAGCCTTGAAAAGAGTGGAT
>JAINRI010000233.1:0-30311 GCA_025413485.1 Ficus microcarpa | reverse complement strand
AAGTTTCTGGACGATAACTGCTCCGAGACCCACCACTAATCCGAACAGACCGTGCCCGGAGGAACCATAACAAATACTGCAACTTTCACAAGGACGTTGGCCACGACACAAAGGATTGTATACAGCTTCGAGATCAGATCGAGCTGCTAGTCCAAGATGGCCACTTGAGGGAGTTTGTGGAGAGAATAATCACCCCGACTGGATCGGCAAACCAGGCCCCGCCGGCCGACAGACAAAATCCGGGGCCGAGCGGCCAATCTGGAGAGCACGGACAAGAGCATATAGTCCACACCATTTTCGGTGGTCTGGCTACGAGCGACACTGCTAATAGCTGGAGAAGCTACGCCCGCGAGGCCAGACGATTCTCGCGCGGGGAATTCATCAATATGGCAGAGCACATCGTCAAAATATGCCAACACACCACCCTGATCACCTTTACTGACGAGAAGGCGGACCGGCTGCTACAACCTCACAACGACGCGCTGATCAGGGAGATCCGGGTAGCAGACAACGTCATCCGACACGTCCTGATCGATAATGGGAGCTCGGCGGACATCATGTTCATGGACGCGTTTTCAAGGCTGAGGATCGAGGGGGCTAGTTTAACACCTGCCCAGACGCCTATGTACGGATTTGCCAGAGAGTGCGTTCGTGCTACCAACACCGTGCGCTTGTCGGTCACAATCGGGGATGGCCAGAGAGGACGACCAGAATGGTGGAATTCATCGTTGTAGACCGGCCATCCGTCTACAACGTCATCCTAGGGAGACCTACCCTTAACGCGTTGAAAGCGGTGGTCTCTACCTACCATCTCGCCATGAAGTTCCCTACAGATAACGAGGTCGGCGTCTTCCGGGAAAACCAATAGGGGGCTCGGAAATGCTACATGGAAGCAGTGAACGGGGTAAGTCAAAAGGCCGCCGCCCTGCCAACCGTGGCAATAATCTACACGGTCGACAAGATCGAGGCCCCAGATGGAGAGATCCGACGCCTGAGCGACCTAGATCCATGAATGCCTGAGGAGGAAGTCTAAGCACAACCAGTTGAAGACCTCGTCCCTTACCGGTTGGACAACGAGCATCTCGAGAGGACTGTAATGCTCGGATCCAAGCTTAGCCTGAGCACTTGAGAGGAGCTCGAGACATTTCTCCGAGAGCACAAGGATGTTTTCACCTGGTCACACGAGGATATGCCCGGATCAACCTGACGGTAATGTGCCACCAGCTGAGCGTCAACCCGAGGCATAAACAAGTGATGCAGAAGAGGAGAGCCTTCAACTCAGAGAGGTACGAGGCCATCAATGTAGAGGTTGAGAAGTTGCTCAAGGCAGGATTTATCTAGGAAGTGACCTACCTGGAGTGGCTGGCCAACGTGGTCTTGGTGAAGAAATCTACCGGGAATTGGTGAGTCTGTATAAACTATACGGACCTTAACAAAGCGTGTCCAAAGGATTGCTTCCCAGTTCCCCAGATAGATCAACTGGTAGACGCGACTGCCAGACACGAGCTGCTCAGCTTCATGGATGCCTACTCGGGGTACAATCAGATACCCCTGAGCAAATCCGACCAGGCCAAGACGGCGTTCACAACTGACCGAGGGCTATATTGCTACCAGGTCATGCCATTTGGCCTCAAGAACGCCGGAGTGACCTACCAGCGACTAATGAACAAGATGTTCGGCCTGTTCATTCGAAGGTCCATGGAAGTCTACGTGGACGACATGTTGGTGAAGAGCCGTCGCGTTGGGAATTACATCGGGGACCTTCGAGATTGCTTCAACATTCTGTGGCAGTACAGGATAAAGCTCAACCCGCCAAGTGCGCCTTCGGAGTAGAATCCGGGAAATTCCTCGGGTTCATGGTAAGCCACCGAGGGATCGAGATCAACTCCGTCAAGGCCCAAGCCGTCGTCGATTTGTAACCCCGCAAACGATCAAGGAAGTTCAGCGACTGACCGGGATGATTGCGGCCCTCTCCCGGTTTGTGTCCAGATCCACCGACAAGTGCTTCCCTTTCTTCCAAGCCCTTAAGGGTAAAGGAAAGATCAGTTGGGATGACGGATGCAAGGAGGCCTTCCACGGCTTGAAAGAGTACCTCGCTAGCCCGCCACTACTGTTGAAACCGCTGCCCGGAGAAGTACTATGTGTTTACCTCAGGTTTCGGAGAAAGTTGTCACCTCTGTCCTGATCCGGGAAGATGAGGAAGTACAACATCCCATGTACTACAGCAGCAAGGTGTTCCAAGGAGCGAAGGAGAGGTACACCCCTGGAAAAGTTGGCCTTAGTTGTTGGTTTGTCAGCCCGCAGGTTGAGGCCTTACTTCCAGAGCCACCCGATCCGTGTCCCAACTAGCTACCTACTCTGCCAGGTTCTCCAGAACCCGGAGTTGTCGGGACGAATCGCGAAGTGGGCAATAGAGCTTGGAGAATTCAACATCAAGTACATCCCTCGCACCGCTATCAAGGCTCAAGCGCTAGCTGATTTTGTGGCCGAATTCACGGTTACTCCAGAGTTCTCGGAGAAGGCGATTGACGCACCAGCTGAGGATGGTCCCACGGCTGGTAACCTGAGCAGCGCGAGGTGGAAGTTGTTCATAGACAGATCTTCCAACTCGCAGGGCTTCGGAGCAGGGCTAGTCCTAGTAAGTCCGGACCAGTACAAGACCAACTAAGTGCTCCGCTTTAATTTCAAAGCATCTAACAATGAAGCGAAGTACGAAGCTCTCATAGCTGGACTCAGCTTAGCCCGGGAACTTGGAGTCCAGGATATCGAAATTTTCTGTGACTCGATGCTCATCGTCAATCAGGTGACTAGGAAATTCCAAGAAAAGGAGGAGCGGATGCGAAGTATCTGGAAAAGGTGAAGATTCTGCTCGGTCAGTTCAGGAACCAACTTGTAACCCAGATACCGCGTTCCGAGAACATCGAGGCGGATGCCCTCGCTCGACTTGCCTCGGGGAATGACATGGAGGGTCTCGTCTCGTTCCCTATCGAGTGACTCAACCAGCCGAGCATTGAGTGGGAATAGCAAGTCCTCTATTCCGAGAACGCGAGTACATGGATGGACCCTATTATCCGATACTTAACCAAGTCCCGGCTACCCGAGAATAGCAATGAAGCCCGACGAGTCAAGAACACCTCGGCTAAGTACACTATTATCAATGAGAAGTTGTACCGCCGAGGGCATTCCACCCCGTACCAACGATGCGTTGACCCGGCCGAGGCTGAGTACCTGATGAAAGAGATACACAGTGATGTGTGTGAGAACCATTCAGAGGGGAGAGCCTTATCCTTCAAGTGCTTGCGACAGGTTACTACAGGCCAACCATGGGTAAAGATGCAATAGAGTTCACGAAGAAATGCCTGAAGTGCCAACAGTTCACAAAGGCCATCACCTCCCACCCAGAGAAGCTCACATCGGTGGTGTGCGCGTCGTCATTCGCCAAATGGGCCCTCAACCTAATCGGACCACTCCCAATGGCCCGGTCACAACTTCGGTATTGTCTCGTCGCAAAAGACTATCTCACGAAGTGGATCGAGGTAAGGCCTTTGGCTCAACAAACCGAGGCAAAATGAACTAACTTTCTATGGAAAAACATCATATGTCGATTTAGGCTCCCCACACTATGGTCACGGATAACGGGAAACAGTTCGATAACCCAAAATTCCTCACGCTCTGCGAATAGTTTGGGATAAAGAAATTATTCTCCTCCCCCAGCCACCCCCAAAGTAACGGACAAGTCGAAACCGCCAACAAGACCATCAAGGAGAATTTGAAAAAAACCTTGAAACGCACAAGGGGGCTTAGATCAATGAGTTGCCCCGGGTACTCTGGGCCTACAGAACGACCAAGCGCACTGCGACTGGAGAGACCCCCTTCGCAATGACGTTCGGAGTAGAGGCCGTTATTCCTGTTGAAATAGGACTGCCGAGGCTCCGAGTAGAAAACTACGATGAAGAGGACAATGTCGAGCGGTTGTTACCCGAGGTCAACTTAGTCGTAGAGCGGCGTAGAGAGCCGAACGAAACTGATGAACAACTGCTGCAGCAACCAAGTCGGCCAGGTATTATGACAAGAAGTACTGACCACGAGTCTTCCGGGTAGGAAACTTGGTATTAAAAAGGGTAAATTTCATAAATAGCATCTGTGGATAAAATAATATTAAAATCAGCACCACTTTTCGTTTACTTCAGTTCTAGCACTGCCACGTAAGCAATGTGGGGCCCAGTAGCATTTAATGCGTGCAAATTTCCCCGTTTACCCTCATCTCCCTCGCATGCCCCAAATAAATTTCCAAACCAGCATCTACAGTGTTTTAGAGAGAGAAACTGAAATGCAGAGAGAGAAAGAGGTGCTACCGCCGGGAAACGATCGGAAAACGCCCGAAACCACCACGAAATCCCTCCATAAACCGCTCCGACGCCTGTGAACGTCGGAGAATCTTAAAAAACCCGTTAATCGTCGAAAGACACGAAACTGACCTCGTGACAAGAGCAGCGGTCATTCCCGTTCTGACCGAGTGGTCATAACGGTTATGACCGCAGCAACACTATACCTCAGTCGTCAAGTGAAGCGGTCATAACCTTTCTGACCGAGTGGTCATAAAGGTTATGACCGCATCAACACTATATTGAGTGGTCAAGAGCAGCGGTCATAACCGTCCTGACCGAGTGGTCATAAATGTTATGACCGCATCAACACTATATTGCTGGTCAAGAGCAGCGGTCATAACCGTCCTGACCGAGTGGTCATAAATTTATGACCGCATCAACACTATACCTCAGTCGTCAAGTGAAGCGGTCATAACCTTTCTGACCGAGTGGTCATAAAGGTTATGACCGCATCAACACTATATTGCGTGGTCAAGAGCAGCGGTCATAACCGTCCTGACCGAGTGGTCATAAATGTTATGACCGCTGCTCTTCTAAACGATATATACTCGGGTCATAACCATTATGACCAGCAGATCACAACGGTTATGACCCAAGTGCTTCTACACGATATAGACTCGGGTCATAACCGTTTTGACCACCCGGTCATGACGGTTATGACGCAAGTGCTTGTACACGATATAGACTCGGGTCATAACCGTTTTACCCACCCGGTCATAACGGTTATGACCCAAGTCCTTCTACACGATATAGACTCGGGTCATAACCGTTATGACCACCCGGTCATGACGGTTATGACCCAAGTGCTTCTACACGATATAGACTCGGGTCATAACCGTTTTGACCACCAGGTAATTACGGTTATGACCCGCTGCTCTTCTAAACGATATAGACTCGGGTCATAACCGTTTTGACCACCCAGTCATGACGTTATGACCCAAGTGCTTCTACACGACATAGACTCGGGTCATAACCGTTATGACCACCGGTAATTACGGTTATGACCAGTGCTTCTAAACGATATATTTATATATATTTAAAAAATATTATTTCATTGAGATAACAGGTCATGAAATTATCAAGTCATAACAATTATATGCATCTTAAATGAATGTAATGGCCATTTTAGAGACCTGGTCTAAACTGTTATGACCACCTGGTCATAACAGTTATGACTCGATCCCTATGATTATTCTGTCAACTTTAACAGTTTACAACAAACACCAAAAAATACAACCAAATAACTTCTATACAATGAATAAAAAATGTGCCTATTTAGAGTCTTAAATGGAAATACAATGATACAAAATTGGTGTGGCTAGATGCTTTCAGTCCACATCAGGCTCATCATCGCTGTTATAATCTCCGGCAAGCTTCCGCTTCGCATGAGCCCAGAAGTAACATGCTAGGCACTCACGAAAGAGTTGCATCCTTCATGAAGTACCCAATAGCTGACATCCCTCCCTTCTATCAAGCATTCAGCATTTTATTGTAAACACGCCACAGTCACCCCTGGTGCACGAATAAAGGAAAACGACATAATGAACATAAGCATCTCAGGCACCAAGGCAACATTAAATATTAATAATCAAAACATAATAACACTAGTACCTACCCATTGCCCTGTGTAGGGATATCTTTTCTGATGTACCGGTATTGCGTACGTTCCTGGAGGATCACGTGGTTTATGGTCGAACAAACTGACATGAGCAGCCAGCAGTGGAATGAACTCTGCTAAACACTCGACTTCCTCTCGGACCCTCTGATCGTGAGGCCTGCATGATGCATAGAGTCATACACCTCAATTGTCCAATTGGTGAGTTCGAGCTTTACTAATATCCAATGCTGCATTGTACCCAAGTTTAACGTATTAGCAAAGTGTTCAGCTCAAACCACGTAGTCCCACACTGGCCAGAGATGCCAATCATGATCCTTCATTAAAGTTTCACAGGTCTCCCATCGAACGTGTCTGTGTGAACGCCGTAGACAGGCCACATTGCAGCAACCTTTGTACTGAAATACGTGTCTACCGTTGTGACCTTTCGTTCTTGCAACTTGGGATACTGCTTGATCTTCTTCCTCAGGTAGTAGAACGCTACATCAATGTGCTGAATACACAAAAGAACAGCAATTAACGGTAAATAGACCGGTCGTCAAACAATGTACCTTCGGGACCGTAATAATTGACATAAAAAACACGACATGATTACAAAACGGTTAATTACACCACTTACTTCATCCCATAGCCAAACAGGTTGGACGGCCAGTTCATAATACCACTTTTCTTGTCCACCGTCACGACTCCGAGTCATGGGTTTCTCCAATGGCTCATTCTTTGCATTGAATCTGGGAGGCCGTGGACTGAAAGACAAATATTTACTGTGGTGATATCATTATTAATATAATATGGTATATTACTAATTACATAAACCTCAATTCGATGGTCAATTATCAGTTATAAGCAAATTACCCTGGTGGAGTCTTCTTCAACGCCCCTTTACTCATCCACTCCCTGAACGACTCTAGCATGTCAGCCGGAGGTACATCTTCTAGGCTCGGTGGAGGGCACAAACTTTCTTACTCGGTTCATGCGACGGGGAGCCAACATCGGACTTAGCTCCCCTCGGCCGTTGGCCAAGCCTTGAGAGTCTGGCCCTCTTCTCTTAGGGACCTATAAATGACATATCAAACGAGTTAAAATAATCGGTTACTCTAATGAACCTGGTTTTTAGGGTATGGATATTCGTAACAACCACTTCACCCGTGCTGTCCTCCTTGGCCTGGCTTGCAGGATGCACAACATCCTGTCCACTGATCTCCATCTTAGCATCTTTGCCTTCTTCTTTATTTCCCTTATGCGGGTGAGGCGTGCTCTCGTCCTTGATGTCATCAAGTGGGAGAGATTGTACCATCCCTTCCTGTTGGATTACAACATGTTACATCATAATAGTCTACCTTGTCTTTGTTATATAAAAAAATTTATCATGTGCCTATATATATGGTACACTCAGATTTAAATCTCAGTCGTACCTTGTTACTCTCCTCCTCAACATGTTCATGGGATGCAGTAACCTTTTCGCCCGTTAGGAACTCCATGGCTGCTTGCTCACCTATGTCAGCAGCGGCCACGAGGTCGGCCTTGATTAACACCTCACCTAGCAAGCCGGTGTTCATGTCATCTGACTCATGCTTTGGAACATCCAACGGCTGCCTGCTGGTGACTGGAGTTCCGGTCTCTGCCTTCTTGTCCCTGCTGCCTCATGTTGTCTTTCAACATCGTGTAAACCCGTCGCAGCAGTTGTTGGACTTCTGCTGGTCCTTTTTAAGAGCCAGCAGACTCTTGTTAATTGAGGCCACCTGTCCTCGGATCTCTTCTTTAAACTCCTGCCACTCGGAGTTTGGTGCGGAGCTCGATGGGGAACAGGTGGCTGAGAAGTAATTGAGGCACAGGCATTGGGTTCTTCAAAAATAGGCGCGAAAGCCATGGGTCCTTCAACTCTTCTGCTGTGGGCATCATCCCAACCCACTTCGGCTGCACACATAACAACAACTTTTTGTCAGAGTACTGTATACGGTCATGACGGTATGACCATCCTGGAATTTTTGTTATGACCAATACGATGTAAAGGGTTGGTCATAACAGTAATGACCAAACTGTCATTACTGTTACGACCATGTCCTAACTGTATTGACCACCCGGTCATAACTGTTATGACCGTTTGGCATGACTGTTATGAGCAGCCGTTCATATCATTTTATTGACCAAACACTCCAGTGACGAACCTATAAATGAGGACCAAACATTTTTATTGACACGCTTTAGAAATTCTTTAAAAATCACCTGAGTTTCTCCAACCGCGGTCAATGCCCCATAACGTCATCAAACTTGACGTTATCGACGGTCCTCCACGACAGCATACGCGGACTGGCGTCCTCGTAATTGGTTGCGAATCTGGAGGCTATGGTTGGGATGCTCTCATATGCCCAAACCAGTAAGGCATGGGGAAAGCCCGCAATACTGTAATGCGCTGGGTGGGATTTTTTTGGTTGTTTTCTCTTCGAAGACGTTCTGTTGTCAACCGCGGCACAGATTGCAGACCGGGTTGCCTCCCATGACAGCACGCCCCAAGGGAACTCATTGAAGGCCTCCAGTTTGTCGGCCAGTGCAAAAAACTTCGGGTCTATCTTGACGGAGCTCGAATTTGACAGTGGAATGCAGAACATGACGTATAGTAGACTGAGCTTGATGGCGTCTTCGTCGTCTTCAAAGTTCGCATTCGACATTTGCAGCCCCAAATTTCCCCTTGTCACACCTCTCACCGTCCGGAAATACCTTGTAATTAATCTAGGTTCGGCCATCGGTGGATATGAGTAGACCAACACACTTCATCCCCGTTATTAGTCCAAACTCGGTTATGGAAAACCTACCCAATTGTTCACCAACCTGAAACCACAGAGCATCACCATGGTCACTGTGATCCGTCAGGCGCATGAGAATGTTGTGGAACAGCTGGCCAGCCCATCCAAGTCTGTCTAACTGCAGGAAGTGTTGAATGCATGGCTGCTGCATGACCAACTCATACTGTCGTTCAGACAACCAGTCTGTCAAATTTCTTAATGTCTCCCTAATGTTGACGAAGGTATTTATCTTCGCCCGTGTTATTTGACCATCGGGTACTCGTCGATTGTACTGAACCTGCATATATGGTAACAGGGTATATCATTATAGTAACCTAAATTAACATAAAATTTTTCCCGTCATTAAAAAATTTACAATTTTATTTAAAGCAGTATGCACATTAAACTCATTAAAAAAAAATAATGACCATCATCTCATAATGAAACACACCGACCTTAATAGCAAATAACCCATGTCATTCGCATTATGACCGAGTGGTCATAATAAAATTGACCAACCGAAATAGGTTCGGTTAAAGACACAGGTCAATTTCATTTGGACCGCCACGTCATACTGGAATTGACCAACCAATTTAAGCAACCCAAGTCATTTTCATTATGACCACCGAGTCATACCTTATCATAGAACCCATGATTATGACGACCATAAATAAATAACTACATGACGGCCCGATCTATCTTAAAACTCAGTTCTACATAATATATATATATATATATATTTATATATGAATATGTACATGAGCAGACAAACTTCGCCGGTAACTATTTACAAAACACTTTATACGTTTCTGAAACATACATCATCTGGAATACAATAGTGGGATATCAATAAGCTGACACATAAAATTACTAAAAACTCTGACTTTTGGCCTTGCACGCAACAAAAATAGCACATCCATAGTGACCAAAAAATATGTTTGCCTTTATAAAAATAAAACATAAATCAACTATTTTACCTCATCAGGTTCGGTTGTATGCTGTTCTACGTCGCATGTCAACTCCTGTGACATGGTCGGTTCTACAACGTCTATGTCTCTATGCTTTCTCTTCAACCTTCAGCAACCACCCCTGTCTCAATCTCTGGGCGGGTTTTCTGATGATTGCCCTCGTCTGCCGGATTTCTCGATGTTTTCCTTAGCCATTTGCTTGGTCCTTGACAAGTCTTCTATGTTAATAGACGTTGAAAGAGTTTAGTGCAGACTATAAAGGTCTTTGATGGTTTTCTGAGCGCTTATTGGGGTTTCTTCGCGGTTAATGACGGTTTTCTGAGCGGTTATTGGGTTGGAACGAATGAAATCCTGTTCTTTCTCTCTCTAGAACCAGAGTTTCTCTCTCTAAAACACTGTAGAAGCTGGTTTCAAAACGAGGGTAATTTTCGGTAAAGGGTAATTTTTTGGTATTTCGAGGGGAAGGTTACCTTTGGTGGATTTGATGGAAAATATTGGATTCGGCGACATTAAATGTGCGGGCCCATCATAGACGACTGTTGCTATTCACCAAAGCGGTAAGTTTAGTAATGACCAGACGGCAATAACGGTTATTACCGCTACGCTATAACGTGATAAATGGTAATAAACGTTGTGACCTTAGGGTCATAAATTTTATTACCCGACTCTTCGTATTCCATTATGACCACCAGGTCATAACGTTTATGACCCAAATGCTTCTAAACGATATAGAACCGGGTCATAACCATTCTGACCATCCGGTCATAAAGGTTATGACCGAAGTGCTTCTAAACGATACTGTGATCGGGTCTTAACTATTATACCACAGAGTCACAACGGTTATGACCGAAGTGCTTCTAAACGATATAGAACCGGGTCATAAAATTATGACCACGGAGTCATAACGTTTATGACCCAAATGCTTCTAAACGATTTAGAACCGGGTCATAACCATTCTGACCATCCGGTCATAAAGTTATGACCGAAGTGCTTCTAAACGATACTGTGATCGGGTCTTAACTATTATGACCACAGAGTCACAACGGTTATGACCGAAGTGCTTCTAAACGATATAGAACCGGGTCATAAAATTATGACCACGGAGTCATAACGTTTATGACCCAAATGCTTCTAAACGATATAGAACCGGGTCATAACCATTCTGACCATCCGGTCATAAAGGTTATGACCGAAGTGCTTCTAAACGATACTGTGATCGGGTCATAACTATTATGACCACAGAGTCACAACGTTATGACCGAAGTGCTTCTAAACGATACAGAACCGGGTCATAACCATTATGACCACTGAGTCATAACTTTATTACCCAAGTGCTTCTATACGCGGTCGTCAAGAGTAGCAGTCAAAACCATTATGACCGAGTGGTCAGAACGGTAATGACCGCTGCTCTATACCTCGAGAGGACAGAAGTGAGTGGTCAAACGGTTTTGACCGCAACAATATACAGTGACCGTCATAAACGTTATGACCGTAAGGTCATACCTGGTATGACTTCTACATTATACGTGTAGAACAGTAAAGCCACGTCATCTTGTCGGCCCACCGGGTTAGGGAATGCCAAAGGTCATGGTTACCCTCGTCTCCCACCAGCCGAAGTCACTGTCCCTCACGCTTCCCTATATGAATCCCTTCAACATGGTTTTTAGAGAGAGAAATCTCAACATATGGAGAGAAAGGCCGATTCTAGAGAGAGAGAGAGTTACATCCAGCAGGTACCGCTCGGAAACCGGCCGATACCACAACGAAGATCCGTTGATAAACTGCCTGCAAGTGTGTTGACGACGGAATTCTTTAACAAAAAATAAAACTTGACATAACTCCCCGTGTCGTGCCGAAGGCGACGAAAATCAGAGAGAAAAACACATCTCCTTCAAGGTGGTTTGTCCGACTATCGGCATCGGCATCTTTATGACCATCGGCCGAGGAAAAGTCGATTTATGTTTTTATGTTTTTAGGGTTTAAGTTTTTAATAGCTTTCCATGATCTGTAGGGAAAAAAGTTTTAATTTTTATATGTGTTTTTTATGAGATTCCACCTTTCTAAATGATCTGTAGGAAAATATTTGCAAAATACATAGAGTTAGTCATTTTTATATGATTTACAGACGGTCATGAATTCGGACTTGTTGGTCATAATGAAAATGTCTCATTTTTATAATGACCAACTGGTCATAATAGTCATGTCCGTTACTCTCAACTATGCAGAGAGAGCGGTCATCACAGTTATGATCATCCGGTCCCGACGGTAATGACCGTTACTGTATATCAGGATAGGGAGAGAGGTCATAAATGTTATGACACCATGTCATAACAGTTATGACCGTAATCCGATAGTGAGAGAGTCATAACAGGAAGATAGGTCATAAATGTTATGACCACCATGTTATAACAGTTATGACCCTAACTCCGACACCCTAGGTCACGATAGGAGAGAGGTCACAACAGGTATTACCAGATGGTCAAAATAGTTATGACCGATGGGCTAGTAAACGATTGGGTGGGGGGAGATGTCATAACTGTTATGACCACCACGTCATAACAGAGATGCCCGTCAGTATAGGGAGAGTGTGCATAACCGTTATGACCATCACTGTCATAGCGGTTATGAATTTGATCTAGATAACGATAGGAGCTTTAAACGGAAACTGGTTCTCTCACCGTCGCCGATGAGCCAATCCATTCTACTGTCGATATTCACAGCAGCCTCTGAACACCGTTCTCTGGCAAAGGTAACTTCAACATCACAGTTTTACCCTCATTTATCTTGTTTTGTCAACTGTCCTAGCCGAGCAAAGTTATATTCTAAATTGAAATGGTTTGAGTTCTATTAAAGTTTCTATGTCTGGGAAGTTGTTGAGCCCTTCGGAATTAGATAAAGAATATCAGACTGGGTTCTTCAGATGCATATGCATTATGACGAAGACGTTGTCGTGGCGAGGAGCAACCAGTTCTTGTTTGCAGCCGTGTGAATACCAAAGCTAATGGAATGTTGAGATTTTAATATCCGAACATTCCATTATCTTTGGTATTCACACGGCTGCCAACCCTAACTGTTTGCTCCTCGCCCACGACAACCTCTTCGTCATATTGCATATGCATCTAAAGAACCCAGTCTTGATATTCTTTTTCTAATTCCGAAGGGCTCAACAACTCTCCAGACATAGAAACTTTTAATATAACTCAAACCATTTCAATTGAGAATCTGAACTTTTCTCGGCTAGGACAGTTGACAAAACAAGATAAATGAGGGTAAATCTGTGATGTTGAAGTTACCTTTGCCAGAGAACGGTGTTGAGAGGCTGCTGTGAATATCGACAGTAGAATGGATTGACATGATCTGGTGACGGTGAGAGAAAGAGATTCTGCTTATAGCTTCAATCGTTAACTAGAGTAACGGTCATAACTGTTACGACCGTCTGGTCATAACAGGTATGACCTATCTCCCTAAACGAACTGGGGTGTCAGAATTGTTATGACCCCTCTCCAGTCGTGAACAAGAGTAAGGGTCATTATCGTTATGACGAACCGGTCGTAACAGTTGTGACCACTCTCCATTGTGACGGTCATTGCTGGTTTTACCGTTTGGTCATAACATTTATGACCTTTATCTCTCACTGGCGTGATATAGTATCGGTCACAACTGTTATGACTACCCGGTCATAACAGTTATGACCTTTCTCTCTTCATAACAGTAATTATCTATCTGGCTTTGACAAACTCGTCGATTGAATGACCACTTCTTCAGATGTTTGATGCCGTAAAATATATGACTTAATTGCTATAAAGTGACATTAAATTCCCAAATAAGAAAATTTTAAAGAAGTCCATATTCCAATATGCCTTAATTGGTATAACATTAAACTACATAATGAAATTTAATGCATAATATAACATGTTTTATGCACCACCATTACATGTTTTATGCCGTGATTGCTATAACTGGTCAAATAATATAATAATAGTTATCATGTCATATTTAAAATATTGATCATAACAAATAATGGTTACTTATTGGGTTACGCAATTAATCGAATTAAAATATGTCCGAAAATATGCCATATAATACAACCATCATTACAGTCAGGTAATAACAGTGGTGACCTATTTATGCCCTATAATACAACTGTTATAACCATCTGGTCATAACAGTCGTGACCTCTTTACCATGTCACGGTCATAACCGTTATGACATGGTGGTCATAACAGTTATGACCTGTCAACATGTAGTCCATCGTTTGCTAGTAACGGTCATTACAGTTATGACCGGATGGTAATAACGGTTATGACCTCTATCTATCCCTATCTTATTCGTATCGGTCATAACAGTTTGGACCATCAGGTCATAACAGTTTTGACCTGTATCCGTCTAGCAAGGGTCAAGAGTGTTATGACCTAATGGACATAACAGTTCTCCCCCATGGTAACTTCTGTTATGACCGTATGGTCATAACAGTTATGACCGGTCTCTATTTCTAGTTAGAGTATCGATCATAACAGTTATGCCCAGTGGTCATAACTTTAATTACCGTATGGTCATAACAGTCATGACCGATTGTCCCAATAGTGACGGTCATCGTTTTTATGACCGTATGGACATAACAGTTATGACCCTTTGCTCTCTCTGCTCAGAGTATCGGTCACAACTGTTATGACCCGATGGTCACAACAGTCATGACCTCTTTTGTCAGAAAACATGTATAAAGACAAAAATGCCCTCGTCCAACCCTAAACCGAATATTTCCCATCTTCCCGCCCCACTCACCCCCCTCCCCGCCGTCCCCAACATATAAGCCACAGTACCATCAGCTATTAAATTTCAAACTTCTGCTTGCCCCGTATTTCCCTGTTTTCTATAACTGGGGGCTGACGAACCTGGCATGCACCGATACCCACTGATCTACATTTACTCTAACTCCAACAAATCTAACGCAATCTACGCTCACTGTGTTTAACCAACCCGATAGGCCACATCTGCAGGCCACTGAGTTTAGTAGGGATCTTCCCACTCCAAATCACGTGGTGCCGAGGTATTGCTGCTTCTTTATTCGCATTATTTGTTTGTACAAGCTCTAAATGTGTGTGTGTTTTATCGATCTATGTACGCTATTCACATTGCCTTCTGGTCGTCATACAAACTCTGCATAATAGTTAACTGGTCAATTGCACAATGACCATCATGCAATGACACAATGACCGATGGGTCATAACTGTAGTGACCAGTTTAAGTAGAGTTCGGTCATTCATCTGGTCAATGGTATTCTGACCGGTATAATCTCCTGAGGTCGGTCATTTGCATAATGACCGTTCGGTCAATATCATTGTGACCTGTTTTGTTATATAAGTAGTCAACTGCGAATACATAACAAATACCGGTCACAATGCATATTGACCTTCTGGTCAGTATAATTGTGACCGTTTGTTAACTCGCTTTATATATATATATATATATATATCACAACTAACATAACTCTGTCAGTTGAAAATCCAGGTATGCAGGACGTTTGTGTTTTCATCAACTATAATGGTCAATGGGACGGCACATCGAGATATGTTGGTGGCGATATGAAGGGAATATTGCTGCCTGAGACTGCAACATATGTTGATCTTATGAAGATGGTCCGAGGTGTTATTGGAATTAGTCGCCCACAGAAGACGATAGTCATGCGATACATTGTTGAACCTGGGCTGCCTCCCGTTAGGATACAATGTGATGCAGACGTTAAATTTTACATACAATTGAAGAAGAAGGATGTTCACGTGCTTAGCAAATTTCCAATTTCCATCGATGTATTTGAAGAGTCTGCGGCCGAAGGCCTGCCACCGGATCTAGGGGAAAGCAACCACCTTGACGTTCAACCTTCTAGGGTGGGTGGACAGAGCGATGAAGCCCTCCAACCTGTAAAAGACCTTAATCTCATAACCACTCCTCCTCACATCCCTACTCCGATAGTACGTCTGGATCTGCAGAATGACCATGGAATTGAGCTGGAACACCATGTTTTCAACCATGTGATTGATGATGATGCTGCTCGTATTTCAAACGAGATGAGTGCCACACCCAGCATTGGAGCCCATTCCATTGCAGATTATATTAAATCTCAGTCTAAGGATGTACCCAGAAGTGATAGTTTTTCCGGCCCAGTAGTTGTTGCGGATTTAACACCTGTCACGTTGATCGTAAATGTTATTTTTGAGAACAAAAAGTTACTGCAATACCATCTTCATCACGATGCAATGACTAAACACTATCAATTCAGGGTGAAGAGGTCGAACTCTACTCTGTTACACGTGATATGTATAGATCATGAAGGTTGTCCGTGGCAATTGCGTGCGACTAGGATGAGAGGTAGTGAATTTTTTGTTGTGAAGAGGTTCGACTCTGTCCATACTTGTTCACTTGAAATCGTTCAAGGTGCACATCGTCAAGCGAAGAGCTGGATGATCGGCGAGTGTGTTAAGCGAAAATTCTTGGACCCAACAAATACCTCATATAGACCTCGCGAAATACAGCGAGACATGCAGTCCGAATTTGGAGTTCATTTCAACTATCTTAGAGCATGGCGAGCGAAGGAAGCTGCACTAACAAGCCTGAGGGGCGATGATGCAGAGTCATACTCAGGTAATTCCCCTGATAATAATAGTGTAACTTATATAACCAACATCATGATATTGATTTCGTCATAATTACAGGTCTGCCCGCGTGGGCTGAAATCGTTAAGAGGAAAATCCTGGCTCCGACGTTCACATTGAGACAGACTCAGAACAGTGTTTCAAATACCTTTTCATGTGCTTAGCTGCTTCAAAGCACGGTTGGCCTTATTGTCGTCCAGTAATTGTGGTTGATGGATCTGCACTGAAGGCCAGGTTCGGAGGAATGCTGCTTGCTGCATGCGGTCACGACGCAAATGGCTCCATATTTCCACTTGCATTTGGTATCGTTCCGTCGGAGAGCAATGAATCATGGCAATGGTTCTTCGAGAGCCTAAGGGATTCAATCGGCAGTCGAGATTCCCTTGCTATTGTGGCTGATAGGCATAAGGGTATCGAGAATGCAGCGAACCTCGTGTTTCCAGATGCTGCCTTCGGGATATGCGTCCAACACCTGGCTGCAAACCTGAAGACCAGGTACAAAGACTTCAAAGGCCCTCTGAAGGCCTATTTTGATGGCGCAGCCAGAGCATATCTGCTAAGTGAGCACAATCGGCATATGGAATCCATCCGTAGTCGTAACGCCGACATGCACCGATACCTTCTGCAGGCCGATCCTACAAAGTGGTCGCGCGCGTACTTCAGTGGACGGAGGTATGCAATCATGACAACCAACATCGCGGAGTCATTAAACAGTGTGGATCGGAAAGCCAGGCTCATGCCAGTTGGATTCTTGGTGGAATGGCTGAGGGAACTACTGCAAAGATGGTTTGTCCAACGACGTGAAGAGGCACTCAACATAAAATCGAAATTGGCCCCATATGCAGATCACTTGATTCGAACCAACTTCGCGCACGGTCTAAAAGTAACGGTATGTGATAAATGCCATATTATGACGAGAGGAAACAAAATTTTTTCATCTAAAACTTTATAAGATCGAATATACTAACATAACGGCATTCCATGTCTTACAGCCGCGTCCAGCCGATCAGTTTGAGTACTCTGTCACCAACAACGCAGGCCAAATATTTATTGTTGACATGAGCGAACGGACCTGTACCTGCAGACGATTTCAGGTTGATCAAATTCCTTGCTCTCATGCAATGGCCGTGTGTAACTTCCGACGGATTGATCCATACAATTATTGCTCTGATTACTATACTAAAGACTTTCTATATGCATGTTATGCACATGTAGTCCATCCGATTGGAAGCGCAGAGGGCTGGGATGTTTCTGAAGACGTCAGATCGCAAGTTGTGAATCCTCCCAAGGCAAAGCGTCGGCCCGGAAGGCCACGGGTTCGTAGGATACTGTCCCAGGGAGAAGAACCTGATCCCATTCGGTGTGGTAGATGTAATAGTTATGGCCACAACCGACAAACCTGTACTAACCCAGTACCCTTACGAAACCATCAAACAAAAACGAACTGCGGTTCGGGCACAAAATCCAGTTCGCATATGTAATTATCTTAGAGCAATTGTACTTTTCACATTCACTAACAAAAAAATATTTGTTATTTATTCGGTGTACGTGTAACATCATAACAATACCTGTGTTTTTATCACCATACAGAACCATGTATGTTATCAGCTTCGTTTCATTATACATGTTTATAAGCATGCAACTTTGCAAACAACATGTTTTTTGGACTATCGGTCACAAAGGGAGGTGATAACTATAATGACCGAACTCTATGTGCTGAAGAATAACCTCAAACATGCTTATATATGAACTGTGGGTCATAATGGTTATGACCCGAGTCTATATCGTTTAGAAGCACTTGGGTCATAACCGTAATTACCGGGTGGTCATAACGGTTATGACCCGAGTCTATGTCGTGTAGAAGCACTTGGGTCATAACCGTCATGACTGGGTGGTCAAAACGGTTATGACCCGAGTCTATATCGTTTAGAAGAGCAGCGGGTCATAACCGTAATTACTTGGTGGTCATAACGGTTATGACCCGAGTCTATATCGTGTAGAAGGACTTGGGTCATAACCGTTATGACCGGGTGGGTAAAACGGTTATGACCCGAGTCTATATCGTGTAGAAGCGCTTGCGTCATAACCGTTATGACGGGTGGGTCAAAACGGTTATGACCCGAGTCTATATCGTGTAGAAGCACTTGGGTCATAACTGTCATGACCGGGTGGTCATAACGGTTATGACCCGAGTCTATATCGTGTAGAAGGACTTGGGTCATAACCGTTATGACCGGGTGGGTAAAACGGTTATGACCCGAGTCTATATCGTGTACAAGCACTTGCGTCATAACCGTCATGACCGGGTGGTCAAAACGGTTATGACCCGAGTCTATATCGTGTAGAAGCACTTGGGTCATAACCGTTGTGATCTGCTGGTCATAATGGTTATGACCCGAGTATATATCGTTTAGAAGAGCAGCGGTCATAAAATTTATGACCACTCGGTCAGGACGGTTATGACCGCTGCTCTTGACCACGCAATATAGTGTTGATGCGGTCATAACATTTATGACCACTCGGTCAGGACGGTTATGACCGCTGCTCTTGACTACGCAATATAGTGTTGATGCGGTCATAACCTTTATGACCACTCGGTCAGAAAGGTTATGACCGCTTCACTTGACGACTGAGGTATAGTGTTGCTGCGGTCATAACCGTTATGACCACTCGGTCAGAACGGGAATGACCGCTGCTCTTGTCACGAGGTCAGTTTCGTGTCTTTCGACGATTAACGGGTTTTTTAAGATTCTCCGACGTTCACAGGCGTCGGAGCGGTTTATGGAGGGATTTCGTGGTGGTTTCGGGCGTTTTCCGATCGTTTCCCGGCGGTAGCACCTCTTTCTCTCTCTGCATTTCAGTTTCTCTCTCTAAAACACTGTAGATGCTGGTTTGGAAATTTATTTGGGGCATGCGAGGGAGATGAGGGTAAACGGGGAAATTTGCACGCATTAAATGCTACTGGGCCCCACATTGCTTACGTGGCAGTGCTAGAACTGAAGTAAACGAAAAGTGGTGCTGATTTTAATATTATTTTATCCACAGATGCTATTTATGAAATTTACCCTTTTTTTTTTTCCCCCCTTTTATAAAATCACCAAGTATATGAGTTATAACACAAAAGGGACTAGAACTACAAGTAAACTGCCTGTATAAAACTTACTAGCAAGCACAAAATAACACTATAGATGGCCAAATTACCTATAAATCACCAAGTACATGACTTAAAACATAAAAGGGACTAGAAATATAAGTAATCTGCCTGTATAAAACTTACTAACAAGCACAAAATAACACTATAGATAGCTAAAATACTCTAAATGGGGATAACTCCTTTCAAAGGAAAATCTCTTGATATCCTGCCATACCCATTTTCTCCCCATTCTTCGCCTGCACTGTTTTTGACCTCATAATAGTCCACACCCCTTTCAGTTGTACCATGTCCAACAAGTAGCATGGCATGACCAATATCACCAGGAGGACCGTCATCTTCTGGTAATTCACATATCTCCTAAGTCATTAAAAGAAGTCAAAACAAAGAAAAAGAAACAAGACTGTTTAGAAACAAATAGCAGAACTATATAAAGCATTAGATACATCGCAACGATTTTAAGTGAAAGTTCAAAAACGCAAAGGAGACTGGGAAAATATAATTAAATAGATAAATAGATCCTTCTCAACTCACAACTCACCCAATCGTCTATTGCTTCAAAAGCGTGAAAATACGAATCAGGCCACGCGGAGGTTGCTGCAACAACTGGATGGTCCTCAATATGTTGAACAAGCTCTTCTTCACTATTGATCACAATAGCTTTGGAAAATTCTGGAAATCTATATCGTGGTGAATATATGGGAACCTTGAAAAAGAAAAATCTCGATTAAGCATACATATTAAACAGGTATAAAAATGATCACAACGAAAAGAAAAAGATGAGATTTACCCTGCTATGCAGCTCTCTAGAGTGTTCAAATATAGAGTTCGTCAGAGGCCAATCCTTCTCATACATCAATCCATTAGACATAACGTAATTCACATCACTCAAAACATTGTAGCCTCCAAAGTCAAAAACTTCTTGGGCAGACAACTTAACAAAATCTCCTCTTCGGTGTGCATATGACTCAAATAGGTTCACAACAGCTACTGCGGAGCAACAACCTAAAAAATCAATCAAATTAATGTATTTCAATACTAAGCATTCGAAATAAACAATGAAAATGAAAATAAAAATATTTATGCATTGGCAATTGCTTCTACAAATTATAAAGATCATAGGTTTTAATCTTGCAAAAGTGTTTCCCATTTCTTATTAATGGAGGTAATAGTACTAATTTAATAATATTCATGAGATTTATTAATACTATCGTAAATAGGAGATTCATTACTGCTCTAATCATAAAATTGAGACTTATTAGATTAATGTGAAATGCGAGAATACCTCTCTTTCCTTCATCCTTGACGTCACCAACATATGGTTTGCCTCTATGTGTAAAAAATGACATATTTGACTGCAGCAGGATTGCAAGATATATCCACTGAATTGCAACCCACTAGTCCTTTAATACTTCTTTATACTTTCACATTTTTCATGTTTAATCAATGTGGGATTTCTTTAGAAGGTAGGAAAAAAAAAGTATGAGACTATTCACTTTTGTTTCGGGTATGTTTGGTTGGTTAGTTTGAGTTAAAATATTTTAGTTGTAATAGTAAATTTTTTTGAATTTTCAGAAAAGACAAAAAACTTTTTGAGAAAAAAACAAAAACTTTTTAGGAAAAAGACAAAAAAAAATACAGTTTGAGTTGAAATGAAATATCAAGCCAAACATACCCGAAAATGTTTAGTAGATGTGGGACCTCTTTCAAAGAATAGTGCTAGATATGTCCACTTTAATCATAACTTTTAATTAAGTATTCACTCATGCAACGGTGAGTTGTCATTTTTCATTTTTATCACTAATAAATACAATTAATTGATGATACAATCTTCTAAATACTTTTTAATTAAAGAATGATAAGTCACATCTTAAATAAATTGATATTTAAAAGTTGATATTAGATTGATATACCTAGCATTTTTCTATTACAAAAGAGAAAATGTGTGGTATCATTTTCTGATGTTTTCTCACATTTTTTAAATACAAGTGTTTAGAAAATGTTTTTAAAATTGTGTCTGTTTCTATTTCGGTCAAAAAACAAAAATGAAAAAGAAAAGAGTTTTATATTTTTATTAAGGAAATGGAAAACTCTTTGAAGTTGTGATCCTTTGTTTTCCATCTTCTAATATTTATATTTTCAACTCAAATTTTCTTAAATGTATACAAATGCAATTTTATTTATTTATTTATTTTTATATATTCAAATCAATTTCTTTTCAAACACAGTCAGTACAATTTCATAAATGATCCTATCACTAAATATTCATTTCTATCTCATACCCAAATTAAAACCATTTTCAAAATACTGCGAGATAAATTGAGATCATATATCAATTAACTATAACATTTAGTTTTGTAAATAAAATCCTATTATTAGGATAGCATATATTCCACTTTCTACATTCCTCATTTTATTTTCGTTTAATTTCCTATTTTATTGACTGATTTAGCTTCTTCTTTTTATTTAGTTTGCGTATAAATTTAGTTCATTAGAATTTCCTTTCAGCTGATGGTCATTGAATATATCAATATTAGAAGCGGTTCCTTTCTCTCTTGAGTTCTTGTCTCTCAAATCTGTTTATTTCTCCCTAGTGCCTTGTCTCCTCTATTCTGATCCTATTCGTTTTTATCTTTACTCTTATCTTTTTCTAGGTCATACATCAATGTGTGGTATCACAGCCTCATTCTTTTCTTTGGTCGAAAATTCTTTTTTTTTCTGTTTTTGTTTTTCCCTACAAAGTCAAAGATTGCACATCTTGTTTCCATATATGTTTATACATACCAGTTTGTGATAAAACTTGTAAACTTGTTCTTGATGAGGATATAGAGTGGGATCAATGTGGTGTCTGAAATTACCCAACCAAATTAATGTCTGAAATATTGAACCTCACCCATTCTGGCAAACGCTATATTCAACAAATCCATCGGTTTTCATGATGCAATTCGAGTTAGGATCTGTTTCACGAATATCTAAAAATAATATTTTGAAAATTAAAGTTAGAAATATACGTTTTAAGAGAAATTTTTTTTTAAAAAATTTTGTGATAAAAAATATAAAAATTTAAAATATATACGAAAAAAATACAAAATAAATTTTATTTTTGTTTGTCTCGTCGTTATAAGTATTTTAATATAAAAATTATTTCATTTCGATTTGAAATGATTATAAATGGTTTATTTGGTGAAACGATTAAACTCAAACTAAACTGTATTTTTTTATCTTAATTTTTATTTTTTTCTGAAAAATCAACAAAAATTATAACTAATTTTAAAAAAATCAATCAACTCAAACTTAAAAATTTTAACTAAAATCGTTTTACCTAACAGACCCAAAGTTTAAGTTCTTTGAAAAAAAAAAATACAGAAAACTTGGCATAAAATTAGATTTTTGAAATCCACGTGAACATCTACCCCAAATAGACACTTAATTATGTGTCTTGATATTAATTAATTATTT
This sequence comes from Ficus microcarpa, assembly GCA_025413485.1. NCBI lineage: Eukaryota > Viridiplantae > Streptophyta > Magnoliopsida > Rosales > Moraceae > Ficus > Ficus microcarpa. The sequence goes on along the minus strand of JAINRI010000233.1, from coordinate 7,297 downwards.
CTCAAATCATCTTCATGTTCTTGAAAACTATTAAAGATTTTTTTTTTTCTGAAAAATCAACAAAAATTATAACTAATTTTTAAAAAATCAATCAACTCAAACTTAAAAATTTCAACTAAAATCGTTTTACCTGACCCAAAGTTTAAGTTCTTTGAAAAAAAAAAAATACAGAAAACTTGGCATAAAATTAGATTTTTGAAATCCACGTGAACATCTACCCCAAATAGACACTTAATTATGTGTCTTGATATTAATTAATTATTTCTCAAATCATCTTCATGTTCTTGAAAACTATTAAAGATTTTTTTTTTTTTTGGTTATTTTGGCTGAAGTCTCCCACCTTTCACTAGGGGTGGCAATTCGTGTCGTGTTCGGGTATACGGGTCCAACCCGAACACGACCCGTTCTTTTCGTGTCAATTTCGAATGACCTGAATTTGATCCGTTCACTATTCGTGTCGTTTTTGATTCGCAAAATTCGTGTCGTTTTCGATTCGTGTCGTCGTGTCGCGACTTGTATTGACATTCGTGTCGTGTTTGGGTCGTGTTCGGTCCAACCCGAACACGACCCGTTCTTTTCCGTATCAATTTCGGGTGATCCGAATTTGACCCGTCCACTATTCGTGTCGTTTTCGATTCGTAAAATTCGTGTCGTGTTCGATTCGTGTCGTCGTGTCGCGACCCGTATTGTCACCTTTATCTTTCACAGAAAGTCTTCTGTTGTCAAAAAAATAATAATAATAAAAAATAAATAAATAAATAAAATTCCTCTCTCTCCATCATTTGCTCTTATCCCATCAACTTTTAAAAGTACCAACCTACTAAACTAGCAAGCTCCTATACCATCATTACCCATTTCCTTTTGTTTTTTTTTCAAAGAATACTCATATCCCATTATGGTTTACAAAAACTATTTGAAAACCCATCTTGCATGTATAGCTTCCATCTTGTATCGCACCCAAAAGCTTCCATCGTCACCCATTACAGCATACAACAAATCCATCGGTTTTCATAATGCAATTTAAGACATTTTGCAAGTTAGGATCTGTTTCACGAATATCAAAAAATGACATTTTGAAAATTAAGATAGAAATATATGTTTTAAAATCCATTTAGTGAATGAGTTTGAGTTGAAAATTTTAAGTATCAATAATAATTTTTATTGACTTTTCAGAAAAGATAAAAAAAAAAATTTCAGAAAAGACAAAAAACTTTTTTCAGAAAAAGATAAAAACTGAGATAAAAATTTTGAATTCGAACTCGCGAACCAAACGACGCCAAGAGAAAAATTTTTAAATAGTTTGACAGTGGCATTACTGCGGCACCTGGAGGACAGGCTTCTCCAAGCAGCCCTCTTGCTACTAGTGTGTTTGGGTCAAGTTCTCATGAGGGTCTTTTTAGCAGAGTGCAAAGGTCACATTAGATGGCAAGTTTGTTATTCAAGTGGGAGCTCTGTTATAGTGCATATATATCACGGTGGTTTCACCGATGAATCTGGTCAGGTTGGTCCTTACGTGGTTACTCATGATTCTGAAGTGTTGTTAGGTCATCAATTGGCCTATGCTGAACCTTGTATTCCATATTTCATTGTAAATTAACTTGAACGAGAAAAAGGAGTATTTTGATAGCTGTATGCTATCCTTCTCTAGGATTCTGTTAAAACACTCTTTACGAAATCAGCAACGTTTAGAAGTCTTACATGGATACATGTACTAGCTAGCTTAAACTTTTTTTTTTTTAATGCTTTTCTTTACACTTAAATTCATTTTCAATATTATCTTAGATACTTTATATTTGTGATTGTTGTCATTTTGTTTTCACAAGCTCTAAAGGGGTGTTCGGTGAATGAGTTTCGTTTAAGATTTTTAAATTTCAATAGTAATTTTTCAGAAAAGACAAAAATTTTTTTCAGAAAAAGACAAAAATTATGATGAAAAAAATACAATTTAGTTTAAAATGAGATAGTTTCCAAACATGCCCTTAAAGTGCCAATCAAAGTTCCCATGAGATTTTACCTTAAATTTCATGCAGCCAAAGATTTAAAATAAAGGTCCTATTAGCTCTCTTTGCCAATCACATCGGGTTCTAAAAGCTACTAGTGTGTTTGGTTGGTTAGTTTGAGTTGAAATATTTTAGTTGTAATAGTAAATTTTTTTGAATTTTCAAAAAAGATAAAAAATTTTTTGAGAAAAAGACAAAAACTTTTTGGGAAAAGACAAAAAAAAGTACAATTTGAGTTGAAATGAACTAATTTACCAAACAAACCCTACATGTATTCAAATGTCTCTCTTTTTTTCCTTTTTTTTTTGTTAATTTTAATTTTATTTTTTATTTGTTCTGTTGATGTCATCTGTCGGAGGATAGTACCAGAGGCAAAGGAACTTACCCCTAGCATTTTGATGAAACAAGAATTGGTTGACCGGTTTGAGAGCTATTGAAACCAAATGTGGTGCAAAAAGTCTGCATTTGTGATTGAGAGTCATAACAAAATGATATACAAAGGATGCTAAATCTTTCCAAGTTTCAAAAAGTTGAGCGTCAACGAATAGAAAAACGTTAAGCAAGAACTAAAAATAGAGAATTTTATGACATATATAAGCTCTTGGGAGTCCTCTTTTCTAGTGCCCAGCTAGCTACCTATCTAGGATTCATGAAAACAGAAACAAGAGCTAGCGCTCTAACGAATCTAATGTTACCCGAATTCGAGCAAAATGAAAGGCTGATTACCCATTCAAGTCCATTTCTTCTTCAATCGATTCCTCTTGGCCATAAACTGCTACTGTTAGCACATGGTTTGCACCTGGACTGTCTATCTCTCAATAAATGTACACGTGCATCTCGAAAGAGTGAAAAGAAAATTTCTCTCAAGAGTACTAGTTTGTAAAATAATATGGATTACGATTGATAGTATCCCCATGTTCAGGAACAATCATCAAAATAAGAAAGATAACTGAATTAATTCTGTAAGCAGTGTTCTATATCTATATCGGAAACTATATGGTCATACAATATACTAAGCTTGGTTCGAATTAAATACTAAACTTTACTGTATTTTGGCCTTACTACGTGATATATGTACATGTATAATTACACATTTATAGGATATCTCTTTTTTTTTTCCCCCTTATGATAAATATATATTTCTTGTTTGTATATTAGTTTATACTATTTCCTTGCGTCTTCAGATATAGAGGGTTTTCCCATATGGATGATTGTGAAGTTGATGCTGCATGTGGATGAAGATGATGAATCAAAAAATGAAATGCACGAACAAAATGAATCAACAAAACAAAAAGATGAACTACTTCTCTTCAAGGCCGTTCTCCCTGTCCGGGCCAGTCTTTGACTCTTTTCCTGAAACTGTAGATGGCAAACGACCCAGAGGGGACTTTGAAGATGGGTTTTTCTTTATTCTGTTCCCACTTGATTCCTGACTGTTAGCTTCATATTTTCAATCAATCTTCCTTTTTTCTTTTTTCTTTTTTCTTTTTTTCCCTTTTTCAAGCCACAGCTATTGGCGATGTTGTTTCTGGGCAACCATATTGAGAGAGTGGAATTTTATAGGGGAGTTTATTACGGGGATTGTTGAAGGAGAAAATGACGAAGAAGAAGAAAATAGATTTTAGGAGGGCGTTCAGTGTGTAAGTTTAAGTTGTAATAATAATTTTTGTAGATTTTTTAGATAAAACAGAATTTTTTTTATAGAAAAGATAAAAATTTTTTAAAAAAAGGACAAAAATTTTTGTTCAAACTTCAAGTTTGAACTTTGTAACCAAACTTTGGCCAACATTTCATTTTAAATTAAACTGTATTTTTTTCATTATGATTTTTATCTTTTTCTAAAAAAGTTTTTTATCTTTTCTAAAAAAGTCAACAAAATTACTATTAAAATTTAAAAATCTTAAACTAAATTCATCCACCAAACACCCCATTAATTTCCGTTTAACAAAAATATTTTAAATTAAAATTTTTCATATTAATTTTTATTTTTTTTTAAATCAATAAAAATTATAACTAATTTTTAAAAAATCAATCAATTTAAATTTAAAAATTACAATTTTAACCTATTTACTAAACGGATCTTAAAAAAAAAAAAAAAAAAGAGACCATCTGAAATTCTGAATCTGAGATCTATAAATGAAGAGAGAGGAGGTATGCGTGTGAGGGAGCGAGAGAGAAATTGGACATGTAACCCATACTGAAGCCTTGGCATAGTCTCTAGTTACTCTAGTTACGAAAAGTAACTGAACCAGAAAATATCCGTTTGAAAAAGCAGTAAAATAAACTCATAAGCTTACACCTGCCAACATAAAGCAGGGAAGCTAGTTGGTAAATTGGAGATCCGTACTTTTTATATTGGTTAGTTCACTCTCTCCCTTCATTTACCTCTCTCTCTCTCTTGTTTCTCCTCTCTCTTATTTCTCTCTCTCTCTCTCTTCCCTTCCTCTATCCGACCAAAAGGGTACCTCTCTCTCTCTTGTTTCTTCTCCCTCTCCCTTCATTTACCTCTCTCTCTCTTGTTTCTCCTCTCTCTTATTTCTCTCTCTCTCTCTTCCCTTCCTCTATCCGACCAAAAGGGTAGCTCTCTCTCTTGTTTCTTCTCTCTCTCCCTTCATTTACCTCTGTCTCTCTCTTGTTTCTCTGTCTCTCTCTTCATTGACCTCTTCATTTACCTCTCTTTCTTGGCGCCAACCCCAGATTGCCGTCGCTGCTCGACGGCCGACACGGCCACAGCCACAGCCACAGCCATGGCCACTTCTTCTCCGGCGAACCCCCCGGCGAACCACCACCACGAGATTCCCCATCGGCCACCGACCAGCCAAACCCGCCTCCAACCCCGAGAGACCGTCTACGAGCACAAGTAGAAGAAGGAGACCACCTTCGACATTGCCGACGGTCACGGGGTGTCGCGTGGACGACTCCGAAGCTCGGAGAAGAGAAACAAACAAATGAAGGAGAGAGACAGTAGGATTGTTAGAGAGACAAACAAACAAACAGAGGAGAGAGAGAATGTTGGGCTTCTCATTCGAATCCTCATCGTCGTCGGCCTCCTCCCTGTTTGACCAAATGCTGCGCGGCGGCGCCATTCTCGAGGTCACCGATGTCGACTAAGCCAAGCTCGCCGAGGACGCCGGAGCTTGCACGATTTCCGAGCTCTGTTCGTCTGCGGGTGTCGCAATCTCGGCGAGGCCCTGAGGAGGGTGAGGGAAGGCGCGGCGATGGGTGAGGAGGGAGGGAGAATTCGGGCGGTGGATGAACAACAGATGGGCAACAAGGAAACAAGGACAGCTTGTGGCCGCACAGTAAACCAAACTTGGTTTACTGTATAACGGTCCAAATGAAAGTTGGAACCCGACTTAACACCAAACAAGTTTAGTTGAGTTCGAACTCAAAAATTTGAGTTCAAACTGTGATACCAAACACCCCCTTTAAACATTTTCTTTCTCTCAGACCAGAAGAACCAAAACTTGGCCGCCTTTAAAAAAAAAAAAAAAATTCTTGTAGCGATCCAAGAAGATCAAGATCTGGGGGTTTTGATAGGAGGTATGTGTCTAATAAAGCTTTTGTTTTCATTAATGCTTTTTGTTTGGTTAAAAACTGTTGCTTTTGTTCTTCCCCTCCAACAAAAAAAAAAAAAAAAACACCATTTTTGTTGCTTCTTTGCTTTGTTATACATCCCCTCAACTCTTCCTTTGTTTTTCCCCTCTGTGTGTACGTGTGTGTGTGTTTGTATGTGTGTGTATGCTTAGAAAAGCTCATTATATTGATTTCTTCACGTTGGCAACTATATTGCTTTCAATCTTACCAAAAAATAGCCACACACACATAGTGATTTCAAACTATTACGTGATGTTCGAGAAAAAGACCAAACACCATTTATACGGAGAGAGTGTCCTCCGAAAATAGGTTTGAAACATATATATATATATATATATATATATAATATATAGAAGAATCAAAGTATATAAGAATCTGGGTTAAGGATTAGATCGAAGGCTTTTTTTTTTTCCCTGGAATATTTTCCCCATTTTCAAAACAAATGGCTGACTTTTTTTTTAAATAAAAAAACATAGAAAAAAAAAGAGAATAGGCTGAGTTTTTTTTTGGGGATATTTTTCCCGATTAAAAAAAAAGCTGACTTTTAATGTTTCATTTTTTATATTTTGTTGGACAGAACTGTGGAAGAGAGAGAGGGGGTGGGGGGCGCCGGGGGAGGGGGGCTGGGGTGGGTGGGGCACGGGCGGGCTGGGGGCCGCGGTGGTGGTGGGGGGGGGCGCCGGGGGGGGGAGAGAGGAGAAGAGAGAGAGGGGGTGGGGGCTGGCCCGGGGTGTGGTCGCTGGCGCGTTGGGCAGATCGTGTCGACGGCGGGGAAGGTTCGCCGGCGACGGATAAGATAAGGGTTGAATGGGAAGAGAGAGAGGAGAGAGAGTGGGGGGTGGGGGTAGGGGCTGGGTGGGGGCAGGCGCCGGGCTGACTGGGGGCAGGGGGCCGGCAGGGAAGAGAGAGAGGAGAGGGAGGGGGGCGCCGAGGGAGGGGGCTGGGGGTGGGGGGTGCTGGGTGGGCTGTGGGCAGGGGGTTGGCGGGGGGGCGCCGGGGGCAGGGAGAGAGGGGAAGAGAGAGATAGGGGTGGCCGGGGGTGTGGTCGCCAGCGTCAGGGGTCGCCGACGACGGAGAAGATAAAGGTGGGAAAGTTTATATGAGGTAAGGTGTATGGTAACTATGGTACATTAATAATATATTAACCGTTCGATTAAATCGGTTCAAAAAAGAATTCTACTAGTAGTTATTCTGGGAGAGGTTTTACCATAGTCTCTCCCTTTTTTATCATATGTATATTTATAAAGCTGATTGGTGATCCTTATCTTTACGAGCTCTTGTTAAATTTTGTTTTGCTAAATGATGTCTCGTCTTGATATATAGTTATAGTGTTTAACAAAGCTTTCAAATTGAATTTGTTAGTTCTGTCTTCAACAATATCGATCCTATGGAGTTGCTAGTTCCGATAATATAGCAATTATATATATTTTTTAGGTAATATTGTTTGGTTCTGGAAATGTAAATTAATTTCAAAAAGTTCAAATCAGGTGTTGATGGATTGAAATACTCTGAAAGACATGTGGAGATGAGTTGGAATTGTTGGCCAGCATCAAAATCTGTCGCATCAAAGGATTGGGAGTGGATTTCATTTGGTGTTTGCATTCGACCCATTAGACCTCTTAACATGATGGAGGTAGGTAGTAAAGTTATATTTGAAAGTGATAAGGTAAGCTCTCAGTATATTTACTTATATGACCAAG